>MU159680.1:25731-153631 GCA_015888305.1 Antheraea pernyi
TATCTATACTAATATTATAAGAGTTTGTGAGTTTGTGACGTTGTAAGGGGTAATCTCAGGAACTACTGGTCCGATTTGGAAAATTCTTTCAGTGTTATATAGCTCATTTATCAGGGAAGGTTATAGGCTATATATCATCACGCTAAGACACATAGGAGCGGAGCAGCAATGAAGAATGTTGCAAAATCGGGGTATTTTTTTCCTTTTCAGAGCTTCCGCTGCGTTTTAGCGCAAAATAACTATTCCACGCTAACGTATTACCGCCCAACGAAGTGGGCACGGGTCGGCTAGTCATGTAATAAACCTCTGCCTGTTTTCTTTCTTATTAACTGCTTTATAAATCATATATTGACTTAAAGTTATCTCTGCTATATATTATTATTAATGCTTATTCGAAATCTTAATTATAGGTATGATATGTATGTATCGTAACTGGTTTTTTAGGTAATGGTATTAGGTTTTATAAAAGTCCCGAAACATATCACCGATTTATCGGATAGTAAGTTCAAACATCATGTCAAGCGGGTTTTCATGTCTGAATGTCTAAATATGATTATTAATTGTAATAAAGAGTGCAATTGTAACGAAATACGTAACTATTGTTTGCATATTTTCCGTTTAAAATATCTATGTATCATCACCAATGTTTATGAGAATCGGTTCTACAATATAGAGGTCTACGTTTAATAATACAGATAACATAAAAATTGCGAACAAAAACTTTGGATGTTTACAAGTTTTTCCGAGTTTCCTGGTGATCGATTCAATGATGTTGAAATTTATTAGTCTTTGATATACATATATATAGCAACAACAACATTTATATATATACTAGTGCTCGAAATTCTACAATAATTAATTCATTTTTTATATTTCAATATTATTTATGTTTTTTTTTTGCCAAATAGTGTATAAATATTGTAGACTAGATTTTCCCTACGGCTTCGCTGGCGTGAAAGTAGATTTTACCCATTTATCCAATATTAAATTACTAGTGCTCGTCCAGTGTTTGAAAAATTAGACCATATAGAAAGGAGACGTACTTTCTGAAAACAAAAAAAAAATTGAATACACAATCTCGTCCAAATCTACTAAACTAAAGAAAATCGGTTTGCAAATAGAGGAGGAATATGTTCTTAACTGTTTTGTCTCTGCCTATCTATAAATAGACTAGCTTCAGCCCGCGACTTCGTCCGCGTGGAATATTTACTTTCGGCTAACGCTAACACGCAGCGGAAGTTCTTAAAAGGAAAAATACTCCGATTTTGAAACATTCTTCATTGGTGCTCCGCTCCAATTGGTCTTAGCGTGATAATATATAGCCTATATCCTTCCTCGATAAATGAGCTATCTAACACTGAAATAATTTTTCAAATCGGACCAGTAGTTCCAGATATTTACCCCCTACAACCGCACAAACTTTACCTCTTTATAATATTTGTATAGATAATATTATTTTCATTTCTATGTTTCTTTCATTTTGTATATGGTCGTGGCTTACAAACAGTCCGGGGAACTGAGTATATCCTATCTCTATAGCCCTGGAAGAAGGATGATCCGTGTAGTAAATTGCGCACAGAATGTCAATTATTCCCTTTTACTCGCAAGGCATATAGGATGACGTGTTTTGAATTCGATATGTATTGTTTTAAAGACGGTCCGTGGCCAATAAATTAATGAACAATAATAGGTACTAAATTGTTAAATATTGTATGACATAAAAATGCGCATTGGCCTTTAAAGCCGGCATGACAGTGGCGACCCGCGATGGATAGTGTGTCACTCGGTGGTCGCCATTGTTTTTGGATTGTACTATGCTTAACAACAGGCACAGTGCAGTCACTTTGCCGTGCTACAATAACAAAAAAAAGACCGGGCTAAGTTTTGTACGCGTACTATATACATCTGTTACGTACGTAATTTTTTTTCCGTAAACAATATTAACTTATCACCAGGCTTTTTACAAAATGCACACTTTAATAATTGTTTTTCTTCCATGATATTCACTACTGCAAACAATTTTATTTAACTCACAAATCGCTCGTTGACATAAACAGTTGTTCTCATAGACCAACGCATACATAAAGCTTTCGCGCTCATACTAACAGCTGACGATTTTTCACGTCTTGCGGGGTGTTTGGTCATTACAATATCTCTGGCTGATGAAGTATAATTTTATAATAGTTATCTGAATAACATATTAGAAAATCAAGCATCTCAATATAAATAATGTTCACTCATTTTGCTGTCAGCTTTAAAACGTCTGGCAGACGTTGTTGACAGCGGAAAGTGTCTGGCGATACTGGATACTACTGCAGAGGGCCCGGCGGAAGTTATACCGCCCTAATAAAAAAATACCTTGACAAATTACCTAAACGTAAACCTTGCTCATGAATCGCTTTATCTACTGGTGAAAACTGCATGAAAATCCGTTCAGTAGTTTTTGAGTTTTTCGCGAACAAATAGACAGACGTGGCAGAGGACTTTGTTTTAAAATATGTAGTGATTTTACAAAATATATATAATATAAGAATCAACCATTTAAATTTAAGTAAAATAGCTTTTTAGTCACCTTTTTCAGCTGGTATCTTGGCCACAGATTCAAATTCTTTGAGTGCATAATCGTTCTAAGTACATGAAATACTACTCGGAAAGTAAAGTTACATATATTTAATTTAATAATAAGTTGTGTCTGGTCGCTCAAGGACTTTATTTTAACAGAGTCACATTTTTAAACCCCTTTCGCAATTCCAACTCTTTTCCATTTGGGTTTAATTGTTAGAAACTTTAATTGTGACTCTGAAGAAAAGGTATTGAAGCGTACACAGGGTGGTATTGTTTATAAAGAGAGTTTGTAGTATGAATTCTCCTCGGCCAGCTTCGTGTTTATTACCTCTTATTGTTTCGAACTACGTCTTGCGTGTAGTCACGTGGCTCGATTCTCTCTCTCTCTGTTAAAGGAAAACAATCGACAATATACTGAAAAAAGTTATTTTAATTCATAAAAAAAGGCTTGCGAATAAAACTCGCGCCCTAACGCGTGACTATTCCGTACCCTCCTATTGTACCAGCTTGTTGCGTATAAGTGACAAACTTTTAGTTTGCGCTCGCTCGCTTAGCATATAGTATGTATTTACCAGCAAACATAACTTTGTCGCGTAATTAATAACCAAAAATATTTTCAGGTTTATTCTGTAATTAGCTTTATGCCCGCGGCGTCGTTCGCAGTAGTGTACAATTGATCAATCCTTCGGGAACAATACTTTTTTTTGGTTGAAAAGTGTAATTAGCCTTATGCCCGCGGAGTCGTTCGCGGTAGTGTACAATTGATCAATCCTTCGGGAACAGTACTTTTTTTTGGATGAAAAGTACCCTATGTCTTTTTCTGTACCGTTGAAAACGTATATACAAAATGTAATGATGATCGCTTCAGTACCTAGTTAGTGCGTAGCGAACATACAAAAAAAAACTCAAATACGCATTTATACTATTATGATTTGTGTCAAAAGTCTACTTTTTACCTTATAGTTTTTTTTTTTAACTGACTACGCTATTTACCCAGCAAGGTCTTAACAGCTTCACCGGACTACGTGTGCCTTATAGATGTTAGCAGATATAACTATCAATGTACAAGGCAGTATATGTTTGTTAAGTTTATGTAGACACCTCGGCTGATTTTTAAAACCCAAATCGCAAAATGGTCTATATCGTATTTTTAAATATTTGGCCATTTTTTTAATATTATAATTTTACATTTCATAATTTATTATTGTTCAATTTTTTCAAACTTTGTGATAAATACTGTACATGTTTTAAACTTATGCAGCGAACAGTCTGTGACCAGTGCATAATCCGTGTTATATTACAAAAAAGTTACATATGTGTTGAATACTTGCTTTAAAAAAGTTTGTTCACAAAAGAGTATCTTACCCTTGTTTACAGACAGACATCATTTAAATGTAAATATCCTCTAACGCTTGTCTAAGTTGACAGTTCTTATTTTATTATTGTGATTTATTGTATTTCTATTTGCCGGCGAAAGACGTTTCGTAATAAATTATTAATTTCCTGGGTATAATTGATTTGAAAGAAAGAAATAGATTATACAATTTTAGAGATTGACAAGTAAATCATAACTACTGCTATATGACACTATTATTGACATTTCTTAATGTATTTGACAATTTATTAAGCTGACACTATAGTGTTATTCTACTTCACGCACTTTCACGTAATATATCATTACATAGTATAAAACAAAGTCCCCTACCGCGTCTGTCTATCTGTCTGTTCGCGATAAACTCAAAAACTACTGAACGGATTATCATGCGGTTTTCACCAGTAGTTAAAGTGATTCGTGAGGAAGATTTTGGTATATAATTTGTCAGGTTTTTTTTTATTATCAGGGCGGGACAGCGTCCGCCGGGACTGCTAGTTAATGTTATAAATTGCTTATGTTAACAATCATAACATTTTGTTTTAACCAATGTCACAATAATGATAACCAATTTAACTTAAAATAAGTCAATTTTCTTAATATAAATCTGAACAATAATATTATTCATGAATTGAAATTGTTCGCAATATATCTGTATGTAATGGAACGTTTTTGAATGATGATATTGATTTGAACGAATGTTATTCGAGTTGCTAGAATAAAAAACTTACTCCAGATGTTTAGATAGAGACTGCTTGTAATAAAGTATTTCAAATATGTGTCAACTAGGTTTAAAATTTTAGCCACCGCTTAGCGAAATTCGTGTTAAATCCGTGTTCATTTTGTTTTTGTAATAAGACCGAATAAGTTTTGCATTCATTTGTATGGACCTTAAAATCTTGGTTTTTGACAATCCATTGGGTAAGAAGTATGAATATCCATAGCCAATAAATAATATTCGATATCGGGAACCCTAAAAGGAAAAAATATATTTGTAAAAATGTATACAACGAAGTGGAAATTCTAAATATTCGAAACGATCCGCGTGATGCCCACATGTGCGCTTCGTTGATAAGAATTGTGTGTTGTAGGTAATAAAAATTGAGCCTGTCGACGCAAATCACAGCGTGAGTTTTTATTATGTAACGTCTTCTGGGAATAACTATTAATGTCGCACAATTTACGACCAATTACTTTTGTATCTCAATAGGATCTAGAACGGATAAGTAGAATTATGTACTACTAAATACTAGTACTCCATTGCCAATGAGAAACATATATGAATTTAGTAATTGAAAAAGGAAAATCTGTGTGCGATATAGTACAATGAATCCGTGTGTGTGCTTACAATTTTTAAATATTACAGTGGAGTAGTCCGGTGAAGCTGTTAGGACCTTGCCAGGTAAACAGCGAAGTCGGTCCGAGAAAAAAAAAATTATAGTGTACGCTACTTTGTACTACCGCCTGGAATTGATTGACCACTGCCATATCTTACTACAATAAAAAACGAATCAATAATAAAAACGGTCAATAATCTGATTGACCACTACTACGTCTACCTGCAACAGAAAGTGCATCAATAATTCAAGGAATTATTACGGAAGTGCAAAGTAGCATCCACTATAATATTTAATGATGGAGTCACGCAAAGTCCTTCTTCAATCAAATACAATTTTTAACTTATTTAAATGAGTTTTTGGCGGGAACTTAGTCTGTCATGTAATAGCTTTTATATTTTATTGATAATCTTGTGTTATAATTCGGTTATCGTGTATAAGTTGTTATAATTTAATTGAATTATAATTCGGTTATCGTGCATAAGTGAAGTGAGCGGAAAGTAATACCACGGAGTCATGGAGTCACTTATTAGATCATTGAAATTATCGTGAGGCATTTGTAATATTATAACCTATTCGACAATGACAGTAATAATCTCGAAGATTCGTTGCCAAAAATAAAACAATAATTAATTAAACAATTTCGATCTATTTTTGGCGCCTTTGATATATACAGTTCAACAAAGTCATAAAAACTAGATAAGAAGTTTCACACAAACAACGTATTTTTTGTTGTTAACGTATTATTAAATCTATCATATTTTCTAAGATATACATTAAAATGATAAGTTGTTACTCGTAGGTTTGATATACATTCAATACCCAACGTAACTAAAGTATTTCATTTGGGTAAGGATTAATATTTGTCAAAATAACACCGTCAATAACTATATAATAATTAGTCAAAATAGAATAATGTTTACTCATGGTTAGCCTTAGAAAATAGACATGTACCATCGCGGACTTTCTATAGTTCGATTTTTAAGAGAAGAAGAGATAGGGTTAACATACAGACAAACACGAAAAGCGTCTTTGTTTTGTATAGATAGCTAGTATAACAATAGCAAAAAAAAAAATCTTAAAATGGGTCGCGTATTAAAAACATGTCTCTGTCTGTCTATTCCCATATCTGCGAAACGAAGCTTCCCAATAATTATCGCGCTAAAATTAATGTCACAAAACATTCCGATAAAGGTGCAGATTATACGTTTCGACACCTGTGTCTTTCCAATGACTCGACATTAGCATCCGCTAAACTCCTTTGATGTGTGTAAAAACCGCCAATCCCGTTTTCGTGCTGCATCAATCGTCACGCAGCCCGATCGTTCGTAATGCATGACGATAATGTCTTCCCACGTCTGCATTTAGTGTGACGATAGTCACAATTTCGTAGCGATACAAGCAGGTAGACGCACCTAAATAATTAACCTTGTAATATTTCCGTAAATTGCAGTTACAAACTATTCTATTTTGAATCCATTAGACATGCTCAACAGTAATGTAGATAATTACTCGTATTTATAGTACAGAATATTTGTACATTATTCATATCCATACAAAATAGATATTCATAATCAATGATGGGGTAGTCCGGTGAAGCTGTTAAAACCTTGCTTGGTCAATAGACTAGTCAGTTCGAAAAAAAAAAATCAATGATATTATTAAGTAGTGGTAGAGCCACGCTGAATTTATTACTGGTTTCAGCATGAATGGGTCGGCTCGTCCGCGTTAGTACCACTCTCTCATAGAAAATCGACGTGAAGTAACAGTGCTTGCACTGTTGCGTTTCGTTCGGTCAGTGAGAACGCCGAAGACCCACCTTCCCTTCCCTTCGTCTATCCCCTCCCCTAACTCTTTCTCCCAATCTCCCTCTCCCACCAATACAGGTTGGCAACGCACTTGCGACTCCCCTGGTATTGCAACTGTCTATGGACCGCGGTAATCGCTTAACATTAGGTCCTTAACCTGTTCGTTTGCCTCCTATGATATAAAAAAAAAACTAAAAAGCTGTAGATACGTCATAAGCGTTTTGGCATCGCCTTGTTAAAATTTGGCTAGTTAGCTTATTTTTGACGGCTGCCCGTAATTTCGCCCTTATCTAAGCAACATATAACTATTTCTTTTCTACCACTGATATTGAGAATATGCCATTTTACTTCTACATTTGATGTAAGACAGCGTGGCGTTACAATATTATTTTACGTATGTGTGCGTTGTTGTGCTATTTGCATTATCACAATATCATGTAGGTAACGTATCCTTAGTTATAATATCATTGTTCATAATGTATTAATGAAATAACAAAAACAAAATTAATCTTCTCTCGAGCTTAGATTATTCATCTATGTAAAATTTGTGACGTGAGTTTGTGACGTTGTAAGGGGTAATCTCAGGAACTACTGGTCCGATTTGAATAATTCTTTCAGTATTATATAGCTCATTTATCGAGAATGGTTATAGGCTATCACACTAAGGCCAATAGGAGCAGAGCACAGATGAAGAATGTTTCAAAATCGAAATGTTTTTTTACTTTTTGAGAGCTTCCGTTGCGTCTTAGCCCAAAATAACTATTCCACGCGTACGAAGTCGCGGGCAGAAGCTATTAAGTAATTATATTATCTATAATCTATCTATACTAATATTATAAAGAGGTAAAGTTTGTGTGGTTGTAGGGTATAATATCTGGGGAGACGGAGAAAAATGGACGAAAACGTTTCTTACGAACACTGACTTAATTATGAGATATTCTAGAGAAAATTTGTAGATTGACAATGCCTATTACCGCCCAACGAAGTGGGCACGGGTCAGCTAGTTGTATATAAATATATTTTGTTTTTTTTTTAATGTTATGAAACGTATAAATTTAATAGTTTCATAGTTTATTGCTATCTCTTAAATTCGGATCGTAAATTGTTTGAAATTGATAAATTCTTCGAAATCATTAATTATGGTAATTGATCCGGTGAACTCGGATTCTGTTTGTAATAAGATAACCTCTTTTATGGGATGTTATCAGATTTCCACAAATTATTATAAGCATCAAATAGACAAATTCTTGTTATTCGATTTCGAGATAAATATTATATTTTTGTAAGTTATTCTAAATAAACATTTACTGAATATATTCCACTAGCTTCTACCTGCTACTTCGTCCGCCTGTAACAGTTATTTTGAGCTTAACGTTAACACGCAGCGGAAACTCTGAAAAGGGGAAATTACCCCGATTTTTAAACATTCTTCATTGGTGCTCCGCTCCTATTGATCTTAGCATGATGATATATATAGCCTTTATATATAAATGAACTATCTAACACTGAAATTATTTTTCAAATTAAAAACAAAATTAATCTTCTGTCGAGCTTAGATTATTCAACTATGTAAATGTTGATACTTATTGTGTGTGTATGTATATAAATATATATATATATATATATATATATATTAATACAGCAAAAGCGCCGCCGCTGGGCCCCGTCTTGTTGGGACACAGTCGTGTATGCACCGGCCCTATGCAATGGGAAGATGGGCCCCCCGACACATCTTTCCTGGTCCGGTTACAGTGGGAGGAGGCAGACAAACTGACGCTTCCTCCTGCCCGTCCTCCGTTGGCGGAGACGCCCCTTTGAGGGACCAGTAGTACCTGAGATTAGCGCGTTCACGCAAATAAACCTTCCAATTTTATAATATTAAGTATAGATTACATTTTAAACTGTCATATATATTTTGGTTCCTTGTTCCAGAAGGGTTTTGCTTAATAAAGTTATGGGAGGTCAGCAGAGAAATAACAAATTATAAAACATTTCTTTTTAATGTGACACACAGAACTTTATTATTATTTATTTTTTTAAAGTGAAAACTTCTTTAGGCGTGAACTATCTAACACTGAAATTATTTTTCAAATCGGACCAGTAGAACCTTTCGTTTTTTTTTATCGTGGGGAAATTATTGCGCTTGCGGTGTTCCCAAGCGGTCACCCATCCAAGTGACCGCGTTTGACGTTGCTTAACTTCGTTGATCCGACAATGAAAATTACCCTGTGGCCTTTACTGTATCCCTGACAACGTGTACGCAAAATTTCATGAGTTGAGTTGGTTAAGTGGATAAGGCGAGAACAAACAAACAAACCCACAATCGCATTTATGATATTTGTAAGGATTACGTCATTGGCATATAAAAACCTAAGATACAGTTTCGGATAAAAGTAGCGCTCAAAACCGGCTACAAAAACTCCTCAATATACATGCGTTGTTATTGTTATGCGATAATTTTATAATTTTGCAAATTCAACCTTACCTGAACGATTTAAAGTTGTTGTTACAAGGACGCAAGCGATGCGAGACTATTTGAAATAATCCAAAATTACCATTTTTGTTATTTTTTTTTATTTAACCGTTTTGATTTATATGGTATTTTAGTAACCTGCATCATTTATGTCTAGGTTATACTTAATCCTTTTGTTCTAGATTTGTAATGTTTATTTCCATTCGCTTTGGATCGTTCAGGAATATACAAAATTGCTTTATTTAGTAGTGTTAAGAACAGGGCAATAAGATATCATTTATTTATTTGTTTGTCAGAAAAGAATCGACAACAGGGACAAAAAAAAACTAAAAAATACATGCAAATTATCATATATATATATATTAATACGTGAAGCCTAAACTTTGTATCTCTTTTTAACGCAATTGGGCGAACGGATGAACGTGAAATTTGGCATAGTTAAAGTTTATATGGAGGAGAAGTGCAGAAAGCTATTTAATTTATATAAAATGCATTAGAAGTACATTAAATTAATTAAAATATGCATTCTCACACTAATGCTTCAATTTTACACAACATATACACACATGTAAATAAAAAAGACATTTTGACATCTGTAAATAAACGACTTCAAAAAAGGTTGTGAAGGAGGTTGCTATGCTCGACTGTATGTATTATTTTACTCTTACGTTCCAATTACCCTTTTTCATTCTACATTCAACAATGATATTAATCCTAATAAAATTCAAACTTAAAAAAATCAATGAACTATGGTCGAATGTCGACCAGTGGGCGCCCACTAGTTACATTTAATTATGCCACTAATTATAGTCGATTACTGCTTTTATAATACCACACAGAAGACAATAATGAAATAGAAGGTACAATAAGACAAAAAAGGAACAAGAAAATAAAATAGAACTAATATAATATTGTTTAATAACTTAAAAATTATGGAAAAAAAATCATGAAGTAATCAATTTCCTAATTTTAGATTGGAAATACAAAAGTGAATTGCTAAATAAATATATGGTGTGTTATTTTTTTACTAGGTCGTTATAAAACCAGTTATGATTCCTAGAAAAAAAACTTTAAAAATATATCATAATAAGTTATGATTCCTTCTTGAAGTGTACAAAGACATTTTCCAGGTTATTTTTAGAAATTACTTCCCAGGTGCATCCTCATGCACGCATGCATGCATGCATACATAGGTATGTATTCGTTGGATCTATCACGTATAGCCCAAATCATACCACTTGTTTTTGTTCCTTTATTCGCTGATATTGCAAATTGATACCTATTAGTTCTGGGTAAATCAATAACATGCTCTGTGCTATTTGGGTTCAGCCTGGTGAAGTTTATTCGACCTGCACAAATATTTGTATTATTCTGCTGACACCAGAAGAGAGTATAACTGTCTATATTTTTAATTCCCACCCAAGATAATTTATAAGTGCCATTTTCATAAGCTAGCTTTGTGAATGATGTAACTATTAAAGCTTCAGTATCCTTGTATGGTGGAATATAGAGGTGACTGCTGTTTATTGAGGACCCATTGTCATTTTTAGACCAAACAGACACATTTATGGCATCCAATGAGGCGTTTTCCAAAACAACATAACTCAAACTTTTATTTTTATCAGCAAACACAGTTTGGTAATTTCTATTGTGTTCAGATGTAATAACTTTATAAGTAAAATTTGTTCCAGCCTCTTCGTATTCTTCAAGTTGTTTCCAGTAAATATATATCATCCTTTTTGTATTATATGGGGATTGATGAAAAGCACCAATCACTGTATCTGGAGGTCTATTAGGTCTTTCACCTATGGTGTAGAAAACTATATATTTATAATCAGACCAAAACTCCTCTTTGACAGCTGCCTTTGACTTGATATATATTCTTACGTCATACTGCATATGTGCATAGGGTAGGTCAGAGAGAAGAAATTTGTATGTTCTATTTTTAGCTGGTAAACTGGAGGTGTCAACACTACGGAAGTATGATGTGTTGTCTATTTTAGCAATCTGATATTCAATTCTATGATCCACACCACATGGTAATAAATCTGCTATATTTGTTGGAATACTCCATCTAAGTAATACACTGTGAGTATTGGTAGCTAGTACTTTTAAGTTACTGGGTGGGTCTGGTTTCACCACAGCAAAATGATCTATCGTAAAACGTTGGTAATTACAACCAAAATAATTACATGATTTGAGAAGAAAATCATATTTATTTTCCATTTGGCGGTATTTAGGCTTACTGTTTGTATACCAAACACAATAAATAACATTACCTTTTTTTGTAGCATTACATGGTGGTTCTACAGAATTATTAGCAATAAAGAATTTGACCGAATAGTTTGTGGCACTCAGCGACATTTTAGATGTCCAACTACAGTTAAGGTTATCTAAATTATTTGATATGCAAGAAAAATCTGTCACATTCGCTGGTGGAGAGTCAATTATCACTCTACTAGGGCATATCTTGGAAGTCTGTTTATTCTGGCAGTAAAATGTAGTCACTTGCTTCTGCGGATGTGGAATATACAACCTTCTTGTTGTACTGTTCACAATTTCAGAATGTATCACATTACCAGCGCTAGCAAACTCTATATCGTTGGATGTAAATTTTTCAGCAACACATAATATCTCCAGAGGTTCCCCATAAGGCACCTTCACCGTGCCCTCGGGGTACACAGCCACAGAAATATCGCTCACACCTTGACACATCGAAAAAACATTTGGGAATCCGACCCAAATATGTAATAGAATTAACCATATCCACTGACTGAAGTGTGGTATCGTCCGTAGCCCACACTTCGTTGATCCGACGTTCGAACATATATTTGCCATAGCTATTAATTTCAACTCGTATGACGCCTACTACTTCATTAGACACTGATTAAACTGGCGACCAGATCTACGCATTCCTTGTTTTTTATATGACGAGATAAATGGACGACCCCTGCACTGTACGTGATGACACTCAACCACACTGAGTGAACATTTTCACTACACGAACTAAATATTTATCTATTTATTTATTTATTACATTACCACTTAATACGAATACTTTCTACAGAATATGAATCCATAAAATTGTTTTATACACAAAATAATATTACGCCTAGAAATTTACTTACATAAAACAGAAAGAAACTCTAATAATCCTTTTGAATTGTCTGTTTTACTCCATTATATAGATTACATTAAGGAATACATGAAAATCAGCGTATATTAGATTGTACTACAAGTAACATTTTTACGACAAAGACGCATTCAAATATATGAATAACAATGATCCATTAGCTTTGCGACTGAATAATACTGTACTTTTCCATACCTTCTACGAGAAAAACAACGAAAATGTGTTTTTGAATATAACTCATTAATATAATCATACAAAATTACAAAAGTAACGCTTCTGCAAAATTATGTAAGATATTTGCCTACCAATTATTTAATAAGTAAAAAGGTATAGATAAGTTAACTACATGATATTTTGATAAAACAAATGGTACGATAACGCACACGTACGTAAAGTAATACTATAACGTCACACTGTCTTAAATAAAATGTGGAAGTAAGAGGGCATATTCTCAAAATCGGTGGTGAAAAAGAAACAGTTATATGTTGCTTAGATACGGGCGGATTGACGGAGCAGCCGTCAAAAATAAGCTAGCTAGCCAAGTTTTAACAAGCCGCTATCGAGGCGCTTATGACGTATCTATAGTTTTTTAGCTATATCATTAACGCAATTACACGTGGGCTCTTTCAGTAATGTAGGAGTTATTTAGTTGTAAATGCATAAACAATTCAAAATACAATATTCGAGTATTTTGTGTTAATATAAATAATACTCTTGTTATTGTTAAAAAGCTATTTGTTTTCTTTTGTTCACGACTCCTACGAAAGCTATTAAGCGCACCCACATACTCGTAGGTAATTAGGTACGTTCAACACAAACAGACATGTTTCATGGAAGCCAAAATCGCGTGTTGTAGTCGCGATTCTGAAACCGCCGTGAATCTATATTCTATTAATATGATTACAAGATAAAATCGTTTTTCCTGCCTGTTCGTGTGTTACTTAAGTTTTTGTAAACAACGCAATGGATTCTTAAACGGTTTTCACGGACCTTCAAAGAATTTTTAAATTAATATAGTAGAGAAAAGTCGACATATTGTAATACAGACGTTAGGAGTTTTCTGGAGTTTATACTAGAAACGTTGCCTTATGAGAGACTTACCTTATGAAATATATTATTATTCAGGTACCACCACGGAATTGTACACTTTAAAAATGCCTACAGAAAAGTCCGCAATGATACATGTTTATCTTCATATCGAAATTCAAATGAATAGCAGAAATATCAATACCCGGTATTAATTATAGATAAACTAGGGGGTCCGGTGGGCGTTGTCCCGCCCTGATAATAAAAAACCTTGACAAATTATATACTGAAACCTTTCTCGTTAATCACTTTTATTTACTGGTGAAAATCCCATGAAAATCCGTTCAGTAATTTTTGAGTTTATCGCGAACTAACAGACAGACGTGGTAAATGACTTTGTTTTATAATATATAATGATTAGTTAATAAATGTACATACATATTATGTCTTAGCTATAGCTACTAGGTATGTATGTGGTTAAGAAAGAAAGAAATAAATAAAGATAACCCCACAGTAATCATTCTTATCTTCTACGTGTTATTAAATAATAATTGGTTATTTGCGACGCTATTTTGACAAAGATAAATATCTTTTTTTTTTGTCATCCTCATCCAATAAGACATTATAAGTAACTTTAGGCATCTTAGGTAGATCAAAACTGTCATTCACAGTCTTTCATTTCAAGAAATATTTTAGAAGGTATCGCAGAATTAATATTTTCATTTAATAATAAGAAAGTTGTTTGTATGAAGATCTACGCTTCTACTGTGACTGGGAATTTTTTTTTTTTTTTTCCCGAACTGACTACGCTATTGACCCTGCAGGGTCTTTACAGCTTCACCGGACTACCAAACTGGGAAAAATGATTCTAAAATTTTACACACTAGTGACTCGACCTTGCTTTATTTACATCTATGTGAAGCCACAACACTTCACTGTATAAATAATAAGATGTTGATATTATGCTATTTATTTCAGATTTTCGTGGTATAACATTTATTACTTTTGTATTATAATGATTCAAGTCGGCTTTGACTTTATTTTTTTAATTAAATCGTTTTCAGTAACTTGCATCATTTATATCTTCGTTTAAGTAATCCTTTTGAGTTGTCTCGTAAATATTTACTCAATTATGTAAATTATATTAAGAAATAAATAAAAAACAAGTGTAAATTAGATTGTATTACAAGGGAATAAAGCAATATTTTTACGAGAAAGTGAGGCGCTATTCAATATATGAACAACAATGATGCGTAAGGAGTAGCTTTGCGGCCGAATGATACTTTAGTTTTCATTACTTTCTATGAGAAAAACAAATAAAGACGTGTTTTTGAATTAAATTCATAAATATTTTTATACATAACTAGCCGACCGGTGCCCACAAAAAATACCCCGATTTTAAAACATTTTTCATTATTGCTCCGCTCCTATTGGTCTTAGCGTGATGATATGTAGCCGATGACAATCACAAATAACGTGGCTTTATATTGGTAAAACAGTTTTTTAATCGGTTCAGTAGTTCTTGAGATTACCCCTTACATCGTCACAACGTCACAAACTTTACCTTTTTATAATATTAGTATAGATTACACAATTAACAAATAATCATATTTACATTTAATTTATTCACATGTAATTGAAATGTTATTTTGTTATCGTCTTATAGGGGCAGATATTGTTGTTGTCTTGTTTAGTGTTCCACTGTTTTAAAATAAATATAGCAAGAAAACAACGACTACATACTTTTTTCATGCAATATTTTTATTAGAACTCTATTGTGGTGAAATTCTAAGAAACAATTTTTCTGTTCCTAATTTAGAACTCATTATTATCCTCTTTGAAGGTATTCCAATAAACGATCTACTTCAAGCGTATTTATTGAAGAACCAATAATGCTTTTTCCAATACGTAGATGAAATTATATATTTATTTCTGTTAACACTTATAGGTTTTATGGTTTAACAACTTTCTTATCTGATTTTAAATTATGATGTCGTCTAAAATGGTCACATATTTGTACTTAGAGGATTGATTCTAATGTCTGTCGGTGTTCAGTAATTTTTATTCATAACTGGTGCTTTGCGATAGTTTTTCTATTTGAGGGAATTAAGACTAGCTAGATAAGCTTAAGAATGAGTATATCAGGAGATGTTTGAAAATAGCATCAGTGTCAGAGAAGTTGAGGAGTAATAGGTTAGCATGCTATGTGCATAACCGATGGATGGATATAAGGGTAGAGGAAGACCGAAAAAGGTATGGATGGATCGTGTGAAAAATGATATGAGCTTACTAAAGGTATTCATAATGAATACTGAGATGACATTTGATAGGCGAGAATGGAAAAGGAAACCGTGTTGTACCGACCCCACTTAGGTGGGATAAGGGTAAGTAAATGATGATGAGTTAGAACAAGCAATGAAAACAAGGCCAACCACCGTGTTATATGAAATCCGAACTTCGAAAAACAATTATAAAGAGAAAAATTGCTAGAAAAGAAATGCCTAATAGGGGAGTTAAAAGTTGTTTAAATAGGTTTGGGCGTTGGCCTTTGTAACGGATGTTATTAAACTGATTTAGGTGGTGTCTATTTCACATAGCGGTATTCTGTACACCCTAAAAGCGCAGAAACTTCAAAAAAGGCAATATTGCTTCAAAGATAAATTAGATTACAGTTTTATAACAGAAATGTACGTTTTCGAACGTTCTCGAATAACATAACAGGAAACTTAACTCGATATACCCGTATTCGGTGAAATGTTCTTTCTGAATTTGTAATTATTATATTCTCTAGTAATAAAATTCTGACTGATGTTGCCGTACGAATTCCGAGAATATTGGTAATATGGAACTGTATTTCCAAATAACAAAAATTCACTAGTTTGCATTTTTAACTATTCACTGTGCAAAATTTTATATCAATTATAAAGAGATCGAGTGTGTGTGTTTGTAGGAGGTAATTTTCGGTATTAGTGATCGGCTTCTAAAAAATCTTTCAGTGTTAAGTGGTTTCATTGTCGCTAAATGTATTTATTCCCATTATTAAAGCAAACATTCATTTTTTCTGTTTGGTTTTCTTAACCCTTATTTGTGGACTCTTTGCCTGGAGGGTAATCTTAGGAAGTGGTGATCGGATTTTGAAAAAACCTATCACTAATAGGAGGTTACACTGTCCCTGAATATATTTATTTCTTTTATTAAAGCAAAGTCTCTATTTATTCACTCTTTATTTGACATTTACGGACGTAATGCCGCGTCGGTTTAGTTTGCGAGACGAGGGTTTCGCATCGATTACTTAACAAAACAAAGATTTGTCTATAGAAAAGTTTAAGACACAGGATGTAAACGTGTTTCTGATTAGTTTCTTAGGCGTCTTAAATAACAGTGATTTTGTAAAACAGGTGTATACTTTATGTAGGTAGTATATTATTTTGTAACTTTTGTAGATAGATGTATATTATAACAATAATAATGCCAGCTTGTAAGAGTACCACTGCTGGGTGAAAGATTTCTTGCCAAGAGAAGGCTCAAGGCATGTACCTAATTACCACCAGCTCATATAGTCTCATAACGTCTACGCGATTTCAAACGCAAACGTATATTTTTCCAGTTTTCAAGTTATCCAAAGGGTTTTTCAAGTGAAATTTCTTAGGGGAGAGATTTGAAATTCTGATCGGCAAACTTTTTGTGTCGCGAAAAGTGGTGGAGGTAACACAGTGTCGGGTGGAGTGTTGGAAACACCGGTTCTTGTTCGATCACCGAAGTTAAGCAACGCCATGCGCGGTCAATACTTTGATGGCGACTTCCTGGGAACACCGCGTTACGTTGGCTTTTTGTTGCACATTTTTAATTTGAATTATTTCCTGTAATACAAAAAATTCACTTCCATCGTGTGTCTTTACGACATACTCTGTTTTTTTTTTATACGGTAAATATTCTCATGCTAGTAGTTTTCTATAGGTGTAGTATATTTTATTGCAATTACGTTTTGTATTGTAATTCAAGGCGGAGGATGTTGCAGGCGTCTCGCTAGTACGTTATAACATTGTGATGTTTCACGGAAGATATGATTGCGGCCGTTCCACGAAGCGTAGCTCGCGGATGGATGGGTGATAAGGTTATGATAATGCTATCTGTCTCGCGTACTACGTGGTTCGCTACGTAAACGTACTATTATATTCTTCATATATATATATAACCTGTGCCTATGCTGCGTACTCGTTAAGGTGGTATTGTCATATCATGGGATTTAAATGTTATATCGTTTGTTAGTCAGAAGTTTAAGAATTTCTCACGACGAAATTCTCATGCATGCAAAAAGTACTTTATTGATTTTAATTTAATTTGCTTGTAAACGATAGCCCGGTCTGTTGGGAACGATATACGTTACAATAATATAAATTAGTTTTTTTTTAATGTGCTCAGTAATAACTATGTAAATATAGTAAAAAAAATCAAGATATTTTTTTGTGTATTTTAGAAGATCTAATGAAACCCACAGACTGACACGAAAAGACACTTTGTTTTATAATACTTTTAGATTAACTCTTTAGGAGCTAGGTTGGTTAGTTTAGTTAGTTTAGAAGTCAAGTGCTCACGCAACCCCGATACATCCCCATAGTGCGGCGTAGGTTGCCGTGGAGTTTTAGTCGGTTAAAGTCGCTGAAAGGCATCGTCAGCTGCGTATCAGGTACGTAGTTGGCGGTCGACTCAGTGCAGCCCCAGGGAGGTCTGACAGTCCACGGTGGATTTTCTCTCCACGTTAAAAAAAAGGAGTCGAGTCATAATGACAAAGTTACAATAAAAAGAAAACAATGTCTTTATCTCAATTAAAACACGTACCATGAAACAAAAAAATTATTTTACAAGAACCGAGTAAGAAAGTAGTAAATAGAAAATTTGTAAACGAAAACGTCGGTCGTAACTCATGCAATTTTGTTTTATATAAATGAACTCCATAATTGTTTACCTTTTTCGCGGATGACTCGTAAACTCGAATATACTACGTTTTGCTATAATACATTTGAATGCGTCATATTGTTTCATACTGTTACGTTGTACATACGATGACTGTATTAGTTTTTGAATATATTTTCCTTGTATTATTTATCAGTGATGATATTATTAACACTGTATTCACGAAAGGATATTCTTGTTAACTCATCAATATCGCTCCAGTTTGATAGTGATCTCTTATGGTTATCGTATGGAGGGTATCTTCTAAAATGTTTTTTTTATCTTTGCCTCAAAAGCATAAGGGCCTAAGTATGAGGTAGCTTAAGACTAGATATGCATTAATGGATAGACTAATAAGGAGAACTTCGATATGACTTATGACTTTATGATTTTGTAATATAGTCTCAAAAGTATTTTTGAAGTGAAAACTTCTTTAGGCGCGCTGACCGATATTTTTGGCAGGAGATAAATTATTTCACGTTATTTTTTTTATTTTATTTTTTTTATGGCATAAGTGGCAAACGAAGAGGTGGGTCACCTGCTGTTAAGTGATCACCACCGTCCATGGACACTAACAACACCAGAGGAATCGCAAGTGCGTTGCCACCCTGTGGGGGGAAAGGATTAGGGGAGGGAGAGGGAGGGGAGGTGGGTATCCGGCGCTCTCACTGACCGAACGAAACGCAACAATGCGCGTCATGACATTGCGTGAGCATGACCGGACCGTATTGCGTTTGCGCGGCTTGCCTCAGACTAACGACGCGAAGTATAGGGACCTGTGTACATGTAATATTGATATTTTGCAGCTCATCATACGTTTGATTGATTAATACACTTTATAAAAATGTATATAATTATTGTTCCGAGTGCCAATAGATATGAAAACCATACTAATGTTAATAATTTCAATAAACAAATTCTAAAATTTAAATATCGTCATTCACACTATAATTAATATGAAAATTCAAAAGAGAACACATCTATTTCATTGTTTTGAGTTTCTAATGGTGGTAGAGCCACGCTGAAACTATTACTGGTTTTAGCATGAATGGGTCGGCTCGTCCGGGGTACTACCACCCTTTCATAGAAAATCGACGTGAAGTAACAGTGCTTGCATTGTTGCGTTTCGTTCGGTCAGTGAGAGCGCCGGAGGCCCACCTCCCCTCTCCTCTCCTCTCCCACTCCCTCCCCTAACCCTTCCCCCAAAGGGTGGCAACGCACTTGCGACTCCTCTGGTGTTGTTAGTGTCCATGGACGGTGGTGATCACTTAACATCAGGTGACCCACATATTCGTTTGCCACCTATGACATAAAAAAAAAGTGTTCATTTTTTTTTCTAATAATAATTTATAGTAATTCTAAATATAGTGAATATTAACATGTTTGTCCATTACGGTTAATCTTTATTGTGTGTTAAAATAATAACCCTGATAGAAAGTCTTTGTGGGAGTGAAAGAAGTACGTAAGCCTGTTTTTTTTTTAAATAAAAGTTTCATTTTTTTAATTAAATATTTACACTAGCGCCCTCCCGCGACTTTGTCTGTGTTCGTATGTGTATAAATGATAACACCTACATTCATGTAACTCTTAATCATTTATGCAACGTACACCGAGATAGCCTTTAGATGTTAGGATTTTTTCAAACTTACTTTACACTCGTTATATTTTTAGCCAATTTAAATAATATATATATGATATTATGATATATAACCTATAGTATAGTAAAGTTTCAACAAAATCTATTGAGTAATTTTCATTTTTCACTAACTTTCTCGTTTATGACATTATTAGGTTTGAATGAAGTATTGCTGTTACAATTACTTTTAACAAATTCACCGGACTATCATAGAAAATGTCTGCTACATTATTAGAGTAAAAGAACCCGAAGTGTTACGCATGTCGGCATGATAGCGGCGAATCCCAGTGATTTGTCTATATACATATTCGAGGGTAGGAGGTGGTTAGCCTACGCCAGAGCGGCCTTTAAGGAGGCTGTGGTGGACGAGAAGTAAACCTTGTTAAAAAAAATCAATGGCGGAGCGGTGACGGAACGGTTTTCCTCTCTGTTGCTGGCTGAACCCGGGGGAAAGGCGCGGGGGCCCCGACCTCCCATTGCACGGGCTCGGCGGGCTGGGGGGCAGTCTCGCATCCGGGCTGCCTCAGCCGGGTGTGGCGTGAAAGCGCCTGCTGCCGAGGGTGTTGCGGAGCTTGCTCACGTTTCCCCGCGACACTTCCATAGCGCGGCGTACGGTTTGCCGTGGAGTTTTAGTCGGTTAAAGTCGCCGAAAGGCACCAGCAGCTGCGTCTCAGCACGCAGTTGGCGGTCGACTCAGTTCAGACCTTCCCCCGGGAGTCTGACAGTCCATGATGGATTTTCTCTCCACGTTATAAAAAAAAGGAGTCTCAAGGATCTGTTTCTGACGGGGTTAGACCTGCTACAGTCAGTCTTTGGAGTACTGCTGCGTTTCCGTCAGAGGCCTGTCGCCGAAATCGCGAACATCAACGAAATGTTGTTACAGAGACGTAATATATACTCGAATATCTCTCTCCCACGGTGTTGCTCACAACCAGGCACATCGTCGATACTTTGCCGTGCTACTATAAAAAAACAATGAAGAATAGGAAAGTTTTAATAGAGAATCATAATGTGTTTCATCGGTGACTCATATTAATTTCATTAACAACGTAGCCTTTGTTCAAAATGTGTGTACAGAACGGTCTTTGGTTTTCGGAATTTTGTTGTCTTGTTTGTGTTCTATTTTCGTTCCGAATATGTATTTTACATATCGTTACTATCTTTAGTACAGAAGATGTCTTAGTCCTCTCTGTTGCTGGCTGAACCCGGGGGAAAGGCGCGGGGGCCCCGACCTCCCATTGCACGGGCTCGGCGGGCTGGGAGGCAGTCTCGCATCCGGGCTGCCTCAGCCGGGTGTGGCGTGAAAGCGCCTGCTGCCGAGGGTGTTGCGGAGCTTGCTCACGTTTCCCCGCGACACTTCCATAGCGCGGCGTACGGTTTGCCGTGGAGTTTTAGTCGGTTAAAGTCGCCGAAAGGCACCAGCAGCTGCGTCTCAGCACGCAGTTGGCGGTCGACTCAGTTCAGACCTTCCCCCGGGAGTCTGACAGTCCATGATGGATTTTCTCTCCACGTTATAAAAAAAAGGAGTCTCAAGGATCTGTTTCTGACGGGGTTAGACCTGCTACAGTCAGTCTTTGGAGTACTGCTGCGTTTCCGTCAGAGGCCTGTCGCCGAAATCGCGAACATCAACGAAATGTTGTTACAGAGACGTAATATATACTCGAATATCTCTCTCCCACGGTGTTGCTCACAACCAGGCACATCGTCGATACTTTGCCGTGCTACTATAAAAAAACAATGAAGAATAGGAAAGTTTTAATAGAGAATCATAATGTGTTTCATCGGTGACTCATATTAATTTCATTAACAACGTAGCCTTTGTTCAAAATGTGTGTACAGAACGGTCTTTGGTTTTCGGAATTTTGTTGTCTTGTTTGTGTTCTATTTTCGTTCCGAATATGTATTTTGCATACCGTTACTATCTTTAGTACAGAAGATGTCTTACAGCCGGTTCCAATAACGTATCTATCTATAACTGACAGTTAAAACAACTACCTCAGCTAACTATTGAGTAGCTGGCTTGTTTAATATGTCAATTACCTTATATCCACAAATTCGTTCTGAACAAAAATGGTATTTCTGGAGTTATTTTGGTCTATCTTTAATTTTTTTTTATCTGTCATTAGGTGAAACAAATAAAGAACAAAACAAACAAACAAATAAAACTTTTTAAACTTTACCCGTGTTATTATAATAAAGTTATATACGTATTGAATACTTGCTTTAAAAAAGTTTGGATACATACGAATTAAATGCACCGCGTTTGCCGACCGCTGTCGCGGCAAGATCGTGTCATCCTTTTTCGTAAGTCGAACCAAACCAAACAGAGATAGAAGAGCAAGATGTCGAATGCTCGGCGAGCACTGTGCATTTAATACCTAAGTATCCAAACATTTTAAAGCAAGCATTTAATACGTATTTAACTTTTTTGTAATAACACCCATAAAACTAGATACTTTAAGTGTATTTGTGTAGATTGGAATAATTGATGATGGCTATGCCGAACATACGGGCGTTTCCAATTCTGTAGCATTTGATGAATGATCCGTCTATATAATTACACGTTTTCGTTAGTCATTCATTATAATTGACCTGACGCGTTTACGTATAAGAACATTTAATACGAAAATTATTTACGTATTATTTAATTGCGATACTAATTAATCGTTAAAAGTATCACATGTAACGATCGGTTGTTTACTGTTAATCGGAATTTCTAGAATTCACGTAATTTTGCTTTGACGCTCGATTCCGATGAAATGCAAACACGTTGTGGATGCAAACGTTTGTTCAGCAGCTACATTCGACGATCTGTAATGTATTTAACTGTACTAATATTTACCGTATTTAAAAACAAAACCGTGTTTTGTTTTGTGGTTTTTATTATACAGCTAGCAGCCCCGGCGGACTTGGTCCCGCCCTGATAATAAAAAAAACCTTGACAAATTATACACCTAAAGTTTCCCAATTACCATTGGGTCAAAACCACATGAAAATCCATTCAGTAGTTTTTGATTTTATCGCGAACAGACAAACAGACGTGGCAGAGGACTTTATTTTATATTATCTAATGACTAATTTTTGCCCGTTGCTTCGTTCGCGTAATGTGAGGTTACTTTTTCTGTCCCGTGAGACTGTGTGTGCAAAACTTCACGATGATCGGTTGAGTAGTTAAGGTGTGAAAGCGTAGTAAACAAACAAACTTACATTCATATAAGCATAAGTCGTGGTGATGTAGTATTTTGACCGATGGAATATCAATTCGATGTCCGCAGCTTCGAACCCAGGTATGTACCAACGAATTTTTCGGAATTCGCGTACATTTACCAATTTTTTGCCCGCTGCTTCGCTCTGGATAATGTAGATGTTAGGTTAGTTTTCCTGTTCTCCCGAGAATGTGTATGCAAAATTTCAAGATGATCGGTTGAGAAGTTGAGGTGTGAAAGCGTAGTAAACAAACAAACTTACATTCATATGAGCATAAGTCGTGGTGCTGTAGTTATTTGATTGATGGAATGTCAATTCGATGTCCGCAGGTTCGAACCCCGGTATGTACCAATGAATTTTTCGGAATTCGCGTACATTTACTAATTTCAATTGGTAATACTATCGGCTGACGGTGAAGGAAATCATCGTGAGGAAACTTGGACCTAAGAAATGTTCTTGTAATAGGTACTACTTACTGTATGTGGGAAATTATAGAAGTGTGGATTTCTTAGAATTTGAAATCGCCAATACGTCGTGGGCTGGCGTGGTGATTATGCCCATACCTTCCATCGGGAAGAGACCTGTGGCTCGGCAGCGCGTCTCTTACAGGCTGATGATGATGATTATATGCCCTAATCTCTTTGTATTAAATCTGGGATATTCTTGAAGCAGATGTTCAAAGTTTTGCACAGATGTGACAGTTGCACAGATCCCAATTTTATGTTAACTTTAATCTCCGTACCAGTATTGACGTTTATAATTATGGTAAACGTAACACTATGTGATTTATAAAAAGCCTAAACAGAAAATATCGTTTGATCGTCTGCCAGCTGGCGCCAGCGATGTCGCCCTGATAGATACGCTTTCATAGTTATTTCCAGACGCGCACATGCGCACTCCGTAATAAACAGACAACTCTTTTATGTCCCACATATCGAGTACGTTTCAACGAATAACAAGATAATATGGTAGGTTCTTTAACGTGTTCTTATTAAATTGTTTTTTTTTTGTATGTTCGGGGGATAATTGTTCTATTTTTTTATGACTTTCTGATGAACGAAGACACTTAAGCATATCTTAAGTTCCATATCAATCAAAATTCCATAGAATGTAGATAACGATTGGTGGATGATGCAACTAAATTAAGGAAAAAGTATAAGAAAAAGTAATTTCAAATATAAACAGATAGAAGGAAACTGAAATAAAAATGACATTTCGCGTGTAATTTCACATGGACAACATAAAAAAACTGAGGAAATTATGTAGTTTATAGTTCGTTTTTAAATACGTGGTGTGTCAAATATTTATGTAATTATTATTTAAATACTAACTAGCTACGAATAGCTAGCTAGCCATACGAATATGGGTTTAGTAGCGAAGAGAATGGGATCAAATCTTTCGTTTACACTACGACCATGTATTTTTTATGCCATAAGGCAGCAATCAGGCAAACGGTCCACCTAATGGTAAATGGTTACTGTCGCCTATGGACAACTGCACCACCAAGGGCATTACTGTTGTGATGCCGACCATGAAGAGCGCTTTTCATTCCCGCTTTGAAGAACCCCATGTCATAGCTCAGAAGAGAAACCGTGCTGGGTAACCCATTCCACAACGCAAGCGCACGCATGACATAGTGAAACGAAATTACATTGGTTCAATTGTTCAGCAATTTGCTGATTTTGCAATATGCCCAAAGTTATATTAAATTTATTGACATTTATATAAAACTTCACTTTTTATTTCTTTTGACGAGGCTTTAGTCTACAATACTTGTACTCTTTCAATTAATTGAAAAAGTAAAAAAATAAAATAAAAAGACAGACTAATTTTTTACATCATACTTCGTTGGGCGGTAATAGGCATTATCAAGCTACAACTTTTCTCTAGAACTCAATCATATATCTCTCATCGTTAAGGCAGCGTTTGTAAGAAACGTTTACGTTCGACCATTTTTTCTCCGACTCCCCAATTCCTACAACCTCACAAACTTTACCTCTTTATAATATAATAATAATAATATAATTAGTTAATAGCGGAAGCTCAGAAAAGGAAAAAATACCCTGATTTTGCAACATTCTTCATTGCTGTCCCGCTCCTATGGCTCTTAGCGTATAGCCTATAACCTTCCCCGATAAATGAGCTATATAACACTGAAAGAATTTTCCAAATCGGACCAGTAGTTCCTGAGATTACCCCCCTACAACATCACAAACTTTACCTCTTTATAATATTAGTACAGATTTATCAACAACACTTGGAAAAATAATCTTAAATATACAGACAGAATTATAGATCTAATAATTAATATAGATATAAAAATATCGAAATAATCGTTAATTATTCTTAAACAATGTTTGGAAATTTGATACGCATTCCATGTTGAAATTGTACATATCTGATGTGTTTTTGTATCTATAATTAGAAATTCAAATTAGGATTCCTACGTGAGATTCCATCAATAATATTATAACTAAAAAGTTGTAGATACGTTTACCTACATACTATTTTGACAAAACAAATGGCACGGTAACGCACACATACGTAAACTGTCTTGGATAAAATGTGGAAGTACGATGGCGTATTCTCAATATCGGTGGTGAAAAAGAAATATTTATATGTTACTTAGATATGGGCCGAGCAACGCGGTAACCTTTAAGAAGAAGCCAGCTAGTCAAGTTTTAACAAGGCGCTGTCGAAGCGCTTATGACGTATCTATAGTTATAATATCATTGGATTCCATAGAAAAACAACTCTGTGTAAAGGCAGCTCCGATTTTTTTTTATGTCATTGGATGCAAACGGACAGGTGGGTCACCTGATGTTAAGTGATCACCACCGGCCATAGACATTTGCAACACCGAGGGAGTCGCAAATGCGTTTCCTGCGTGTGTTGGGGGGGGGGGAGGAAGGGAAGGGCCAGCCTGTGTTAGAGGGGGGGAGGAAGGGAAGGGGAGAGGAGGAAGGGGAAAGAAGATGGGCCTCCGGTGCTCTCACTGGCCGAACGAAACGCAACAATGCAAGCTACACATCGATTTTCTGTCAGCTTCACCGGGTGCCTTAAGCGCTCGCCTTAGTAGCCCGGTGAAGCTGTTAAGACCTTGCTGGGTCAATAGCGTAGTTAACTCGAAAAAAAAAAAACGATTTTCTGTGAGAGGGTGGTAGTACTCCAGGCGAGTCGACTCATTTATGCTGAAACCAGTAATAACTTCAGTGTGGCTGTACCACCTATATAAACATGTAACGCAAATTATCTATACCCAGTTCCGATATGAAAGTTTTAGTAAAAGATTTTGTTTTACTAGACTAAACAAAAACAGTATAATCCTCGAGATTTGTTACGTAACAACTCTTGTTTTTGTTTCAGCCAATTGATTTCTTAGAATCCCACAGCGGTGATATAAATTATACGTTGTTCAAGAAACTTTGCTATCGTATAATTATACGTTTCGACAGAGTTATGTCGAAATATTACATATGCATACGTTCTTAGTATTCTGTTATTAAAAAATTGTCTAATTCACAGATATTACTGTGTCGAGTTGGTTTATAAATTTAATAATTAATTATTGAATTATACAACCGGTTCTTATTTGGGATATCAATCTCAGATTAATGTTTTCATTTCGCGGAATATACATAAACGAGTTATCGTTCTGTTTTATTTTCTAAATATTTATTTTACTTGCTAACGTAGAATGCCAAGTTGTATTAAATGTTAGATTTTCTCGCGGTTTATTTCCAACGAAACGCGGACAGTGTCCTTCCATTGTGTTCGATTTAGAGTTTTAGCCGTTGAAATATAGCAAATAAATAAACAGACTGGATTACTTTCTCAAATCAAAATCACTTTATTCAATTTAGGTCCTAAGAAATAATAATATATTCTATATAATAGTAAATATCATAAACGTTTTTAATGGATGTACAGAGATGAGTCAATTCCAGACATCACCATCGTTCACATATTGATCCACTCTATAATAGCCTTTTGACACTAAAACCCGCTCGACATGGCGCTTAAATTCGCAATCGGGCAAATCATTGGGACTTTGTTGTAAAATCTAACACTATTTCCCTAAAAACTATTACCGGTTTTACTAAGTCTAAAACGTGCGACAACCAGTTTGTCACAATTTCTAGTATTTAGATTGTGCCGGTTTTTTTTACAAAATCTAGCTTTTCAAGGTTCTTACGGACATACTCAGTTATAATTATACTATATCGTTTTTAAGTAATGAAGAAGCTATTTATTTTTATTGTACGCTAAATAACCTCTGCTGGTTTTGTACAATTAATAAAATCGGTAGTCGAAATTGGACTATAGTAAAGACCTCAAACTTTTTTCCTCACATATTAATTTATATTATTTTCTGTATTACGTACTGAATAAATATTTTGTTGATCGTAGGCGTAAGGAATGTAAAAGATGATGAATAGAGGCTTATAAAGGTTTCGACTCATCGGTGGTATGAAAAAAAAACTCATTTCCATTTTCTTTAATTACCTACACTAACGTTCGTATATAGGTACTAAACAAAAAAAAAAGATAGAAAATCGGTTGAAAAACACAGGGTGAAAAGGTACTGAAATGGTTTACTTTGACTTATTCAAATACAGATGATAAAGTTAAGGATTTTACTGAAAGTGTGTATATATTTTTGTTTAAGGATATGTATAGACGTACACTAACTTCTAAAAGGTTTTAAATGACAACTGGGGCCTGGCTTCTGATTCCACGAGTCCCTCGAAGTCTTGCACTCTCGGCACTGCGGGCGTGGCAAGGCGAAACTACATTAACCGTTCTGAAAGATGAATTAAATTGACATACATGTACTGTTCAGTGAGTAAAACTGAAGAATGTCGACCAGCAAGTCACGAGGCGGACAGCATTGTAACTGAATCAGTTATTATCGTCGACAACCAACAATTCTAATAATAACACACGCATCATTTTCTCTTGACGATTGTTATTGATTCCCATGTCTACTGACCAACAATTAAAATACTTGCAACTTATTTTCCGAGAGTCTGTGATATGTTTGCAGCACTCTCTTCTCACGCTCATACTATCAAATATAGTAAATTGGTAATCGTATTATTTTTTCAAACGTATAATGTAGCGCAATTGCGTTGACATGGAAAAAAATATGTTTTTATACAGCACAACAGCTCTGAAACAAGGACACCTCACAACTTGTACATTTTCAAAGAAATAAAAAATAGAAAAGAAAATCGAGTCATCAGATATACAATATTTGTAGCTTGTTGCAAAATTCATGCACACCCTAAATTAAAAAAAAATATCAAGTAATTTTTACATGAAATAGCTCAGAATTAGATAATGCTGACAATTACTAAAAGTACTCATTAGAGTAAAAGAAAAAATATATTTCTAAAGCTTTCCGATGGTAACCTTGCTGACTTGCCTTTGTAAAACACGTTTCTTTTAATACTCAAAAAATGTTGACAGCCAGGTTACCATCGGAAAGCTTTAGAAATATATTTTTTCTTTTACTCTAATGAGTACTTTTAGTAATTGTCAGCATTATCTAATTCTGAGCTATTTCATGTAAAAATTACTTGATATTTTTTTTTAATTTAGGGTGTGCATGAATTTTGCAACAAGCTACAAATATTGTATATCTGATGACTCGATTTTCTTTTCTATTTTTTATTTCTTTGAGAATGTACAAGTTGTGAGGTGTCCTTGTTTCAGAGCTGTTGTGCTGTATAAAAACATATTTTTTCCATTAAAACGCAGTTGCACTTGATTATACGTTTGAAAAAATAATACAATTACCAGTTTACTATATTTGATAGTATGAGCGTAAGAATACAGTCCTGCAAACATATCACAGACTCTCGGAAAAAAGATGCAATTATTTTAACTGTTGGTCAGTAGACATGGGAATCAATAACAATCGTCAAGAGAAAATGATACGTGTGTTATTATTAGAATTGTTGGTTGTCGACGATAATAACTGATTCAGTTACAATGCTGTCCGCCTCGTGACTTGCTGGTCGACATTCTTCAGTTTTACTCACTGAACAGTACATGTATGTCAATTTAATTCATCTTTCAGAACGGTTAATGTAGTTTCGCCTTGCCACGCCCGCAGAATCATGTCTAACTCTAGAATATTCTTTTTTTGTGTAATGTGGCTAGTTAATAGATACGGGGTTGAATGCGTTTATTATTGTTTAATTTATTATCCGTGTATAATAGCTACGCTATCCAATTTTCATAGTAATATAATATTATTCATTGCAGTGTCCACTTTGACACTTGAACTATAGTAAAATAGATAGGTTAGATACTTTTGCATTAGGCACTGCTTATGTGTTACGTGTGTGTGTTATGTGTGGCTATTATGGTAATCGGTCAGGCGCTGTCCAAGGTTATCAAATTCATCATCGGAATGATCAGAAGCGATGATGGCTTTATTGACACCGCGTCAATGGACGTAGGTTAGATTCCTAGCAACTGAGTCTGAGCTTTCGTTGAAGGGAATATGATGATGAAACCTTTTTTTTTTATGTCATTGGTGGCAAACGAACAAATGGGTCACCTGATGTTAAGTGATTACCACCGTCCATGGACACTAACAACACCAGAGGAGTCGCTAGTGCGTTGGCACCTTTTTGGGGGAGGGAGAGGAAAGGAGAGAGGAGAGGGAGGGGAGGTGGGTCTCCGGCGCTCTCACTGGCCTAACGAAACATAACAATGTTAAGCACTGTTACTTCCCGTCGGGGGTAGGGCTTTAACTAAGTCCGCCTGGCTAACTACCACTCTCGATTTGAAAATCTGTCGCCAAGCACCTGTTCGTTTTTTCGAACTGACCGCTATTGACCTAGCAAGGTCTTAACAGCTTCACCGGACTACGACCTGTTCGTGTGTTCCGACAGCTGAACTTGAGAGTCAATTCCTCTCTCGGCTTAGTCTGTAAACATCTTTGACCACATTGTTATTTAAAATTCAATGAGATTGTGCTCAAAGGCTAAAACCTACAAAATATTTAAAAAAAATGTACTAACTTGAAAATATGTAGTGGATCCTTACGATGAATAGTTGAATAATGCATAATCTGTTGGATAGTATTTACCAATCATATATACATAGATATACGTTAACGGCAGTACTGGCTTGCAATATGTTAACTGTATCTTTGAGTTTTAATATTATCTTGAACATAAACACTAACGTTGGAGTCGGTCTCGAAACGAGTACTATTCATTTTATGTACATAACGTATGGCCATGTCTGAAGTCTAAACAGACAAAACTTAAGAAAAATAATATACCTAAGGGCTTCCTGCATTACTTTTCCACTTTTAACAGAGTTGCAAGTTTAATTATCTTCTGCAATGTTTGTTAATGCGAGCGGCGTAGTCTATTTTATCAAAAACATGAATATGAAATTTAGTGTATGGATTTAATATCGACATATTTGTTTATTTAGAAGAGATTGTTTCGAAAATTGATTTTGATCTTGATAAAATAGTTATAGAACGATTCAGATAATTTTTCTGAGCGAAGTTTTCTTTTTTCAACCAATCATCCAGGTTATTACTGCCATTGTCGAGGAGGCAATATTATTACAAATGTCTTGTGATAATTTCATTGTGCTAACAAGATGGTGGTCCCCTTTTAGAACTTTCCAGGGAGTTTTTGTGGCATCTAGGAATTCATGGTCCGTGGTATTATTTTCCATCCACTTCATTTATGCACAATAACCGTACTATATTACGTAAAATGCCACCAATATTACAAATTATAGGGTAAGATAACACAAGATTATGGATCAAATGTAAACTCCATTATATGGCATATTAAATTCCCGGCAAAAACTCCCTAGACGAAGTAAATTATGCAAGTGTACTGCAATAGAAAAAGTAGGAATAAATAAAAATAGAGTTATCTCACTCGGTCATTACATTGAGAGTGACTGGTTCGTGGAAACGCAGCTCTTTCTTGTTCCATTGTCAACCTCGCGGAGATATTTTACTGGGAAATAATTCATGAGGTTGAATCGTCGGAACGCATACCGCTTGAGGTCGGCCCGGCCTGTTAGCACTGCTACTGGTTTGGTAATGACATCTTCTCATTCTGCTTATATTAGCGTTTAATTAGGTACCTGCCTATGGAAACGTACAATGTATGCGGAATCCGAGGCATACGTTTCTAGGGATTTTATTCTTTTGAAGTTAGTATTATAGTAAACCAGGTCGTTATATTTAGTCTGCTCTCATGTCTTAATTTGTATATGGTGTGTTGTCGTGTCGTAATATTATGAATAAATGATTTCTTTCTTTCTTGTAGAGCGATACTAATTTTGTCATAGTGCTAGCGATATACCCAGCTCAGTAGTCGTTTTTCTTCCATCCTTATTCTTAATTATACATCTTAATCTTACAGTAAATGCAGAGAATTTGCGAAGTCTAAGTATAATAAAAAAATTACCAGTCGTAAAGTAATATGCAGTAGGTACCTTTGATATATGGTAACCCGTTTGTTTATGGGCTCCCTTTAAAACTAATAATATTAAGTGTAGCCATTTTGATTGAAAACGGTTCTAACGATCTGGACTATATTTTGTATTTCTGTACTATTTATATTTCAAGTTTGTCTACAATCGTTGCCAAACTTTTTGACCGCTTTGAATATTGTTGCGCAAAACACAAATTTTGGTATAAATACGTTATTATAAGTATGACATCGAGATAACCCTAGTAGACTGGGTCGCGACCACCATGCATATAGCGAAAAAAGCCCGTTATAGTGATTCGTTCTGCGCGTCGCGTTTCGGGATCAGCTCATGCATATCCAGTAGTGAATGACTTTCGCCGTGACTCGAGTACCGGTGAGATGATTAACACTGGACACGGACGGAGGTTGTTCGCTCACGCAGGCCGGCATGACAGCGGTGACCGACGAGGGATAACGCATCTCTCGGTAGTCTCCATTATTTTTGGATTGTACTGTGCTCACTATCAGGCACAGTGCAGTCACTTTACTGTGCTTCAATAAAAAAAAGGATAAGTAAATGCCAATGTTAGATTACTATAATAGTAACTTTGTTTTTTGTGAAACTCTTGATTATATTACACGCAAGGTCGAACTTAAGGCTATATTCAGAGCTATATAGATGCGGCCAAATAGATTAACGAGTACTGTACATAGGTGTCATTTCTGAGATATATACTTTGAAACATCGACTTTTGGTCGTTTTTTTTTATGTTCAATAGGTACGCCCTTGGCCACAATCTCACCTGATGGTAAGTGACGATGAGGCCGACGATGTATCGCGGTTACCCACTAGATGCTTGTTGTTGAAGACTCCAAAGTTATAAGTTATAACATTAAATGAGTTCGTATCTTATACGATGTGGTGAGTTGCTACTCTCGGGGCTCGAATTATAATGCTTTTTCTATTATAATTATGTATACGTATACTTCTTGTACTAGACTAGACCATCTCAGCTGCATTACTGTAAAGAACCGATGTTGTATGTATTACTGAGGTCATGTTAATGAACATACCATTAGGTTTTATTATAGAGTTTACGTATATCTGGTTCTCTGTATGTGTAATTGAAATTGAACTCTAATACCTTTTGCGCATCTTGTGTTAGATGAATTACAAAAAAAAATCAAACAAATAATGATAAAGGCGAGCGAAACCGTGAGCAAACTTAGTATATACTAAATGAAAAAAAAACGTCCCTAGTCAAGTTCAAAGTAATCATAAATTGTTTTTTTTTCTTAAAATGTTATTTATATATCTCCAAGAATATGTCTGTATCTAGAAGTGCCATTAATTAAAAATGTTTATAAACAAACGATTTCATTCAAAAAACTAGTCAATTCAAAATATTATGTATCTTCATATTAAAAATGATCGTTGGGAAATCACAGAATGTCAGTGACCCGTGACTTCGACGTATAGCGTAGATAAACAGCCACTAGATAAAGCCACTATGATACAAAACGTCAGTTTCCCAGTAAAACAATCAATTTTATATATTTCTGTACAGATAAAACATTATTACTTAGCATAAACATTATTAACTTATCAAATACGCGTATACGATATTGTAAAATGTATTCGAATGAATTCGCTTATCTGTAGTAATTTGCTATTGAATAACGAATTATCTTTTTATATGGAAGCCGTTGCGCAAATATATTATTCTGAATATGAATGATACTGTCGTGCAATATTTGGAGTGTGTGCTACGTAAAAGACACGAAGAAAAAAGTGTCAGAATACTTTTTTTGAGTTCATTTTATGGGTTTTGCTTAACTGTGGATTCTCTTTTTATGTTTCTAATTATCATTTTGTCAGTAATATTTTAATTTTAAACATTATAATAACCGCTAAACCCACTGATGAAGAAGCGTAATCGTAGATCCTATACTTAGATAATGCTCTGAAAGGCAATATTCTAGTAAAAGTCACTTTAAAATCTGACTAGTCGTTTCGAAGATTTTTCTAATTATATACAAAACTAGCTGTACCCGCGACTCCGTCCGCGTGGGACTTAATATTTAAAAAACGCAGTGACTTATAAAATTATCTGAATATATTAAGTCCATTTACTTATCTATTTTTCTCTCCCGTCGTCATTAAAATGACAAATAACTTTTGATAGACTGAACTTTTTTTTTTTCGAACTGACTACGCTATTGACCAATCAAGGTCTTAACAGCTTCACCGGACTACTACGACGAGCGCTTAAGGCACTCAGCCGATTTTGATAGACTGAACTGATTTTAATGAAACTGAGACTGAATGTTACTCGAGGATATGCTTTATGATTTTCTTGGTTTTATCGTGAACACAGTACTTTAGCAGTGATGCGTGTCCAAACCAACTGAAAGACTGACATTCATACATGTCTAAAAATGACTTATTCCAAATCCCGTCAACAATTTTTTCACAAAAATTTAAAAAGTCCAGACACGTTAGATTTTTATTCTTTTTATATGTTTAGTTTATTCTATTGGGAATAAATAAATATACAAATCTTTGATTTTATAATTTATTGTGCAGAGCGTGCAACCTGTTCCAACTGGCGACCTGAGATAGATTAAACTTTTTTTTTTCGAACTGACTACGCTATTGACCAATCAAGGTCTTAACAGCTTCACCGGACTACTACGACGAGCGCTTAAGGCACTCAGCCGATTTTGATAGACTGAACTGATTTTAATGAAACTGAGACTGAATGTTACTCGAGGATATGCTTTATGATTTTCTTGGTTTTATCGTGAACACAGTACTTTAGCAGTGATGCGTGTCCAAACCAACTGAAAGACTGACATTCATACATGTCTAAAAATGACTTATTCCAAATCCCGTCAACAATTTTTTCACAAAAATTTAAAAAGTCCAGACACGTTAGATTTTTATTCTTTTTATATGTTTAGTTTATTCTATTGGGAATAAATAAATATACAAATCTTTGATTTTATAATTTATTGTGCAGAGCGCGCAACCTGTTCCAACTGGCGACCTGATGGCCGACCTTCATGCCAAGCTGTCCATGCGTCGTCGTGGTATATCGGGCGCGGAAAGGACCGGGGGTTCTGTGCTTCATACCCTCGCGAGCATCATACCGGAGCCAGGGGACCAGTCGTCACCACAGAGGTCGTCCGACGGGGAAGATTGGGACTCAGATAAATAATTACAAAACTCATCAAACTAGATTTAGCTAATGAACAGCTTATACAAAATTATCTCGACGTTGTTAATAGGCTCGATATCTAAGTGGACGTTCAAAGAGGTTATTAAAATAATACCCATCCGTCAATAAATTACAAGATATTATCTTAATAGGGCTTTCGCTATTCGAAACCAATTTCTTAAGAAATAATTCCAACTTGAATGTTTGAAGAATAATTTATCTTATCAATTTCTCTCATTATTCTAATACAAATTAAGCTCGAAGCCTCAAAGTCTCGTGGAATGAAGACCTCGTCTCCCGTTTACGCTGTAATAAATTATAAGTGAACTTTTTGTGTGATACTCTCTTTCCAAGCATAGAAACAGCCTTTTTATAAATTTCCCAGTGCTAATTAGTTCACATTAAATATAATTTTAACTTTGTAATTTTGGAAAGCTCTTTGGAATTTTTATATATAATCGTTAAGGTGGTCTAGATTGTATGTCTCGTATGAATTGTTGGTGATAAAATTGTCACACCCTTTAATTTACTTGGTCGCGTATCGTAATCAGCTATATCCAACTGCCAAGCGTTTGCAAACCGACATGACAAAAGTGACTGCCGATGGATTTTAGATCTCTCGATGGTCGCCAATGTTTTTGGATTGTACTGTACTTACCACCAGATACAGTGTAATTATTTTGTCATAATCGTTAAGATGGTCTAGAGTGTATGTCTCGACTAAATCGGTGGTGATAAAATTGTCACAGTAACCCTTTAATTTAGTTGGTCACGTATTGTGATCAGCTATATCCAACTGCTAAGCGTTTGAAAACCGACATGACGAAACTGACTGCCGATGGATTTTACAACTCTCGATGGTCGCCAATGTTTTTGGATTGTACTGTACTTACCACCAGATACGGTGTTATTATTTTGTCGTGCTTTAATAATTAAAAAAAATAATAATAATGTCCGTCACGGAACGATTGCCAGATATAAAATCTGCATCTAAGTTATTAGAATGTATATTTTTAAAACGTGTCAAGTATACTCCATTCGGATAGAAATGGTACGCAGGTCACGCAAAAGAGAGCGTCATGCCGTTTGCCGTGACAGCACATGAGTCGATTTTACTGCCAATGCGCACCGATAGATGTTTTACGTTTTAGAAAGGTAACAAATTATTTAAACTAGGCGGCACAAGGAAGATTTTTATGAATTAATCCGTGTCTTAAACAGTTTCGGATAATTTTTAGACTGTCTCACTTGCCATCACATGGTGTAACCTTCTTTTCTTTAGTTTAAATGTATCTGCTACTGTCGGGTTTTCTGTCGGAGGTTTGTGATTACAGTTTAATTGAAAATTATTTGGAACACGTTTTAGATACAAACGGACTGCAAACGATGCGGTATGGAGTGAAATTTCAAACATATAAGAGTCGTTATAGTTTCAAATAGTTTAATAATCGGGTTATAGATACTAATATTCTAGAATAGATTTAATTTTCTCACATTCCTGGTTCGAAGAGTTTTTATTTACGACTCGGTAATAACGATGGTCAGATTCCTCCTTGTCGATTTCTTCCTAGCCTTTTGAGCACGCACGTCTTCATCGTTCGGGGACACTAAACAGCTTTTGTTTGTAAAAATAAATAACTGACTCATTAGGGCTTCCAGAAAACTGTTTTCAGTGAGAGCGTTGTTTTTTGCTGATAAAAGCTCTAAGAATTACTCAGATGAAACTGACATAAAACTCGTTCGTTGCATCTTCAAAACAGGTTTTGAAAGTTTTATATTTGACTCGTGCATGGTAAAGTGACCTTTTTTCGCTATTTGTCATTTGCGAGTGCTTCTTTTGGCATTTGGTTTTAAAATGAAGTAATCGAGTAAAATAATTTATATTATCCAAGCTTACAGCGGTATTTTCTCAATATTTGCATTGTAAAGTGAGGAATTAAAACATAAAACAATTATATAAAGAAAAAAGTGCAAAGCACCTACTTTTTGCACTACTGCTTGCCATGTGACAGTAAAAAGTCGTCGGCAAATAATTCATCCCGACTTGTAAAGGAACTTTGAAAAATAAAATATAAAATAAACAGTTCTCGGAGAGTTTAAATAAGATCCTGTCAGTGCGTATTTACAGATAATACAATTTTCCTGGTACACATCGTCCGTACGTGGACTGTATGTTCTAAGTAAAAACATTAATTTATTCTCGGAAGCGCAATTTATATTGATTGTTGCTTAAAGCCACATAAGGTAAAAATATCTCTAATGCGGCTACATCAAAACGCTATAGTGTGTTCCCTTTTTTTCTATTACTCTTAAGCATTATACCTTCTTAGAAGCGTCGTTATTATTTTAAATCGATTAAATCGGTCATTATCTCGCCTGCTTCCGAATACTCGGAACGTCTAATCAATTAACCGTTTTTTATTGTACCGTTAAAATTTTATTATCGTTAGTCTACACCAATTTTTTAAGCTCTAAGATCAGCTCTAGACATATTATTCGGGGTTTGACTTGAGACTAGCAATTAGAGTTTAGTGGTAACGTATTTGTACATTGCATATATCGGAATATTTAGCTTTCGCTGAGGGAAAGCATCATGACAAAACCAAAACATGGTGTCAGGGCTGTTTGTCATATCCACCTGGCTCTAGCTACCACTTTTAAATTGATAATATCTCGCCAAACAACTGTAGGTATGTTCCGGCAGCTGAACTCGAGCCCCGGTCCTCTCTACGCTTAGCTTGTTACGATCTTAGATCACATGGATATAATTAATTAATAATATGCATACGTTAATTACTATTTCCCTGAATGTAGACATGATACTTATTTTCCTCGATTATAAATATTTTTCAAAGTAAATCTTAGAGATACTTGGAAGTGAAATCATAAAATTCCGGTGCCTATGTTTATTCACTTCTTAGTAACATCAATCTCGAACTGTTTCGAAGTAGACGGACGCTTTTCGCTGCATTTTTATCATTTCCCGAACGCGTGTGTGAAAACGCGCAGGTAAAATTACAAAATTGTCGATTTCAATTGAGAATTTTCTAATAAACAAAAGCTGTTAAGTCTTGTATCATCTTTACATTATTAATGGACGATCTGCGTTATTATTATTTAAGCCGTATTAAATCGAAACTAAAAAGGATGATAAGTTGTAATACGGATTGTTTTTTTTTTATTCTATCGACTTTGTTGTAAATTCACTCAAAAATGATACTAGCTGAAGTTATAATTATCTAAAGGCACAATTAAAAATTATCAGTTTTTTTTTATATTTTATACGGCTCATATCCTAATTCCAAGTGTTTATATGGATATACAAAAATGTATATTGGTTTCTAAGCTCACTTAAGCACGAGATGGCACTAGCCTATTATTATTAATTGTAATTTAATGCGGACAAAGACAAAGGTGGTGTTTGATAGCGTTGTTTTTTATAAATGTCTCTCATTTCGATTTTGAGTATCAAAAGTTATAGGAAAAAACATAAAACCGTTTATCAGTTCGTATGCAACATCTGTTTGTGATTTAAAAAAAACTATGCTGTGTTTATAAATCGGAAGGGCCCTCGTTCCGTGAGGGGTTATTACGATAATCGCATTTCTCACTAGCTAGACACTATCTCTCTTTCGATTCTCGGAAGGTGCACGAGCGAGTATAAACAGTGTTCCCCGCAAACCGACGACCGGTTCTCGGATTATCGTTTCCATAAATGAGAGATAAAATAGAACGAGATCAATCGAATCTTTCCTGTCATTTGGAATCTTCATGTCTCTATCATTATTAAGGCATCTTAAATATATAAAAATCCAGTGTCATCGTGTTTGTCCACGATGAACTCCGAAACTACTAAACCGATCTTCATGAAAATTGGCATTTATACATAATTTGGTCCAACTCGAGAGATAGGATAATTTATATTTCGATTAATGGCCTCAATGTTTTTCAATTACAAATTAAATAATTGTCAATGTTGATTATTGTTATTAATTGTAAGTTTTATCAGCCTCGAACAGATGGCGCTTAAAATTAGTTTGTTGACAGGAAACTGTACGACCGACTGTTATAGATATATCATAGATGGCGCCACGTATTTACTTTGAACTTCTTTTTCAATTCACCCTTTTTAACTAGTATATCATATATACCATTTGAACTAAATTTTAATTATAAAATATAAGGGATTCGGGAAATCGGTTGAATAGTTGTTTTATAAGATCTGAATTAGCTTTTTAAGATATTAGATATGTTTTAATGTCAGTCGTTTGTACTGTTTTATCGTACGTAAATAGCTTTATGCTAATAAGAGAACAGGATAGTATGTAGGTTGTTAAGAACATGTGATGCAGTGTGCCTATTTAGCTTGGTGCTAAATATAGTGTAAATGATGATGAATATTTTAAACAATAGTTTTTTATTTTATTTGTGCGTAGGTCGTTAAACTTTTTGTTCAGCCTAGTCCCAAAATGTTTGTGAGTAATTTACTCGAAAATAAGTAATTAATTATCGTAATAGCGCAATAAGTATGAGGTTTTGTGAAAATATATCAAATCCTACTAGAATTTTGTCGGTTGTCGGATCTTTTCTAAATTCAATAAATTTTAACTAAATGTTGTATTCATTGCATTATTAAAGTATTCATCGAATAGTAAATACTTTTTGGACGAAGTACGTGGAAATCTTTTAAAAAATTGTATTAAAATATTTGGGATATTTTGACTGAACAAAAAAGCTTTATCGACCCGATTATAATTAATATTGTCATTTTCAATATTCTAATTAAAACTTACTACTGAATGTAGCGATTGGATTTTATAAATGTTTAAAATTAAATTGTTGATAATGAATTTTTTTTAAAAGTCACTGTATACGTATGTTTACCTTAAGGGCTAGCTAGCGTAATTGCCGCGATTGCGTTTTAAAAATATATATTTACGATATACTTATATATCAATTGAATTGAGATATTTGTTTAGGATATAGTCATATTAATTGCGATAAATTCAAAATAAAGAGTTAAGTAATTAGGTGAGAAACATGACTAGTATAGGTTAGGGCAAAAGTGATGCCCAAGAACAAGGAAACAATTAGGTGCTTATTCACAAAGGACAATGTTTTTATCTTTTTGGCAATGTTATTGACAAAGATTTAATGATATAATACTTTTAAAGTTATAGAGTCAAAGTTAAAGTCAAAGTCAGGCACGGTACGGTACAAAGGCCATTTTTTTATTGAGTTTGTCGGTATATATGTGTACGATCGGATAGCTTAACTATTAATTTAACTAGAAACCTCAATTCATTAATTCGTTCATAATCGTCTAGTTCATAGTCGTCTAATATTTTTGACTCCTTTGTGTATATATATATAATACGTAATATGTTAATTTGCCTTTCTAAAATTTTTTTTTTCAACCAATTTTATACTTTTTATTTAATTGAAGTCGGTTTTAAATTTTGCCACAAAATGTTTAACAACGTTCAGTTATTCTTGGTAAATAAAATAACCTTATAATTACAGAGTTAGTATTTTCCCTTCAAGTTTATCACTAGAAATGATAAATTGATATAATTAAGAATAATTTTTCATTGTCTTGCGATTACAACTGGTGACCTCTGCTCGCGATAGTTATAATAAAATACAAATTATATTTACCGTTAATTTTCTAATAACAAATAAAATGCTGGCCACATTTAGATTGAATTTCGTTGATTTTAAAACGAAAACTGTTTTAATATTATTATATTAAATATAGTGTATTGGAATTATATAGTGTAAAAGGGACGTAACGATAAGTAAGTAAGCCTAGGACTTTATACTTCATTTATTTATGAAGTATCGTGATCACAGACTATAATATGCCTTGGTGTTATTAAATCGAAATATATAAACATATTCTTAATAAAGGTAATTGTTGTAGAGCATTGTTAATATAATGCGAATCTGGATATAAATAGGTAAAAATAAAACAGCTTAATCATTTTTCTCGTGTGTTTATCAACTGGTTTTCGCTTTTTCAGTGTCTGTTGACGAGTTTTATTGTTATGTATACAAGAATACTAGAAAGTTTTATTAAAAACAATATACATACGCAATTATTATAGAGCTCCATTATTTGGCAAAATATTATTGAAACATAAAATCACCGGACGACCACTAAATTATAATATAAGTATGAGAGGAAAATGGTGTTTGAAATGTTTTTGATATGTAACAGCTAATTGAGCGGTTAATTAAGAATAATTGTAAAACTTGTATAGAGACTTTTAAGAAATCTTTTATAGTTAAATCAATATTGTCCATACTATTTTCTACTATATTGGAGGATATACTGTGGTTCTATATATTAAAGTTGTAGTAGAAGTTACGATACATTGATAGTATATTGTTAATGTTGATTAAAGATATACGTATTATACATATTCGTTCGTGTAATTCTCTCACACGTTGGGAATAATTATTGGACATATTAATACGATCTATACTAATATTATAAAGAAGAGTTTGTTTGCTTGAACGCGCTTACATCGGGAGCAACGGGTCAGATTTGAAAAAAATCTTTCAGTGTCATATACCTCATTTATCGAGGAAGGCTATAGGCTATATATCATCACGCTAAGACTAAAAGGAGCGGAGCACCAATGACGAATATTTCAAAAACGGAATTAACATACGTATTATTTAAAAATATTTTCACCTTCTACGTAAATTAAGACGCGAGTTTAAGTTAACGTTAGCCCAAAGTAATTTTATCCTACGCTGACAAAGTCGCAGGCAGAAACTAGTTAAAATATAAAACAAGTCAATACTTTACGCGACGCTATGCTGTCCTCATACGTACAATTTGATTGTAAACAATAGGATTAATTGACGCCTCTGTGGTATATTTATAAACGCGATTTCTTCTTGTAAAAGCTCATCGATCGATCAGCGATTTAAAAATAAATTTTGTTTACACAAACCGTTCGAGATATTTCCAGCTTTCTCTGTCAAAATTGTTCTGATTCCAATAATTTAATGATTGCATTATATGTAACGAGAGTTTCGCTACGAAGAAGCAATTATTATAGTTCCCGATCCGCAGTTAACTATACGTTTATACTATTAATATAAAAGTATGCTTGTCGGAAGTAATCAGTAAAACTACCGATCCAATTCTGAATTATTTCACTAATTGGAATCTACATTTTCGCTTATTATTACGCATAAAATGTATATTGTAATTAACCGGAGTTAAGTCACAGTGGTAAGTAAACTTTACATATGTAAATGAAATCTGACGTAATGTATCCAACTTGCAAGGGAATGTAATTTAAAGTAATTCTCGGGACGCTCTATATGCCTTATCGTTTATAATATGCACGTTAAAAGTCTGCCGAGCCTATGATAAACTTATAATTCACTAGCATTTACCCGTGACTTCGTTTCTGTAGTTTTCACAGTGAAACATCTCGCGCGCCATCTATTGTCAAACGGTAGCACTAATTTTTCGGTTTCGTATAAGCAGCATAGGGACGCGTATGGGACAAGCAAAAATATAAAAACCTCTCAATTATGAGCCAATATGTACGCTAAGACTAATTTAATATAATTTTAAAAGTAACTATCATTCTTTATTCGTTCTTAGTCGGTATTTCTGCGTTTGTACAACAGGTGCTTTATATTTTTATACATAACGCGTCAAAGAATTAAAATTAGATCTCGACGTCAGTTCTCTACGTGTATCTTATGTTTCGATTTTTTTTTTGCAAAGTCATATTCACTAGAAAACACTGTACAAGTATAAACGTGAATATGAATTTATTTCGATACAACTTATGTACATTAATTAAAAGTTTACGGATTCCTACTAACTTAAGTGTTTCTAGTAAATAATATAAACATTTTTATGAGCGACGCGAGAGCGTTGTTTATCTCAAATCAACGTTTATAAGGGAATCATTTTCGCGTGTCCAATACTAATGCGGATGGGGACGCGTGATTCGGTTATGAAATGTACGAATTAGGTAAATTGTGGGCGGTGGGCTCCTTTTTATTTCGGCTCCGTGCCCATTTGTATGCGGTGCCGTGGTCTCGCGAGCCGGACAGTTAAGTTCCGATGAATAGCTGTAAGGTTTACCGTGTTAGGTACATAAGCTTGGATTAGGGACACGCTAAGTTCGTGTGCTACATGTGAAAGGATCATTTTGTTTTGCAATTGCATTTGTTGACCTATGTAAATGTACAAGGAACGGCATGTTCAGGTTCAAGGAGGAACTTAATATTTTATACCTAGGTCAATTAATAAATGATTGTTAGTGAAATAAATTATAGGTAAACGTTTTGAAAAGAGTAAATATATTAAATAATGATTGAAAAATATGACAATAATTGCTATTTTACGTATATCTTACAACCCCGTATTTATTGTTTCAAGGGGCTATAAAGCATAACTAGCTTGTTGTTTTGACAATTTGAAATATTTCATAAAAGTTAAATAGTTACAAAAATTTTGAGTTCATACAATTTCAGTTTATATATTTGTGAAATACAAATTGCAAAAATAGAGATTGAATCACGTGAAAATTATCGATATCGATGCTTTTTTAAATCAAATTTTAATGTTATATATTTAAAAAAATAAGGTCACTACTTAATATGAAGGGAGAAACAAGTATGTGGACTACAATTAATAAATAAATAAATGTGTATTTTACAAGTGAATTAGAAATAAGTGTTTCTAGTAAATAATATAAACATTTTTATGAGCGACGCGAGAGCGTTGTTTATCTCAAATCAACGTTTATAAGGGAATCATTTTCGCGTGTCCAATACTAATGCGGATGGGGACGCGTGATTCGGTTATGAAATGTACGAATTAGGTAAATTGTGGGCGGTGGGCTCCTTTTTATTTCGGCTCCGTGCCCATTTGTATGCGGTGCCGTGGTCTCGCGAGCCGGACAGTTAAGTTCCGATGAATAGCTGTAAGGTTTACCGTGTTAGGTACATAAGCTTGGATTAGGGACACGCTAAGTTCGTGTGCTACATGTGAAAGGATCATTTTGTTTTGCAATTGCATTTGTTGACCTATGTAAATGTACAAGGAACGGCATGTTCAGGTCCAAGGAGGAACTTAATATTTTATACCTAGGTCAATTAATAAATGATTGTTAGTGAAATAAATTATAGGTAAACGTTTTGAAAAGAGTAAATATATTAAATAATGATTGAAAAATATGACAATAATTGCTATTTTACGTATATCTTACAACCCCGTATTTATTGTTTCAAGGGGCTATAAAGCATAACTAGCTTGTTGTTTTGACAATTTGAAATATTTCATAAAAGTTAAATAGTTACAAAAATTTTGAGTTCATACAATTTCAGTTTATATATTTGTGAAATACAAATTGCAAAAATAGAGATTGAATCACGTGAAAATTATCGATATCGATGCTCTGGCTTTTCTTATGTTTTGTAATATTGGTGGCATTTTACGTAATATAGTTCGGTTATTGTGTTCAAGGGAAGTAGATGGAAAAGAATACTACGCAGCATGAATTGTCAGATTCCACAAGAACTCGAAAAATCTACTATTTTATTCTGCGACTCAATAATTATACAACAGCAACTGCTATACTTTTACCGTCTATAAAATAATTGGGGCTGTAAGAAAGTTATGTTATGCAAAATTTTACTAGAAAATACTTACGGAACCTTAATCGACCTATACTATTATTGTCTTTTGTATAGATATATTGTATAGATTTCGATTTCCCCATTTCGTTGCAAAAATATATTTACATACATTAAAGCTTGCAGAGGTACCCAAACCTATATTATATTATATAACAATTTTGTGAATAATTAAAAAGTTATTAAATTTAACACAACAACGAATTTATTTTAAGCATATTCCTGTTGTACAAATAAATCCTATAGGATAAAATGAAATAACAACGTAAACTGTAAATCCAATTAGCCGGCTTACATATTCGTTATTTCGTGATAGCTAATAATCTCTATGGGGATTTAGCCGTACCTACAGTCATTATCCTCTAGCTTTGTTATTAAGCGATTAAATACTCGCGCTGCTTGAATAATCGATATGAGTTACGCTTTTACCTGTGTTATTGCAATTTTTACCCTACCCATAAGGCATAAGGTCTACAATATTGTTTATGGGCTCAATGAAAGATTATTGTACGGTTGAACCGTTGAATTTAACATAACTAAATCAAAACATATATTTTATATCTTACATTTATATATATAAAGGACGACTTAATGATTTATTCATAACCTTATTGGTTTGAATGATGTAAGCGCTTCATGAATTGTTCTAGAATATTTTATGGGATGTATATGTTAGTTACAAAGAAATACTTAACGTTAAATATTGGTTTTAAAAACGCTACTTACAAAATAAAAATTTATTCTATTTCATATTATTATAAATTCATATAAGGTGTTTAAAACTATTTACTATTATAATTACTTTAGAAAAAAGCAAAGGTTTAAATTACATTAGAGAATTTGATGTAAAATTAAATGGTGTTATACATTGACATATAAAATCCCAAGACGCACAGTCTCGACTAAGTAGTAGCGTTCAAAACCGGACGCAAAAAATCCTCAACATACATACGTGGTTATAGTTATGCGATAAGCTTACGATTTTGCAAATTCAACCTTACCTGAATGATTTAAAGTGGTTTTTACAAGGACGCAAGCGACGCGAGACTATTTGAAATGAGTGCATAATCCAAAATTATGCACTCGTTCTTGTGTGCCGTCTGTGAGACGTGAAGCGTGCATCTTGGGTTTTTGTATATCAATGGTGTTACATAAAAATATAAATGAAATAAAACTTTTTGCGTATAATTTTAAAGCGACAACTTACATGTCTTAGAAGCGCTTTTGTATATTTCTGCAAATTCAACATGACTTGCCTTGCCTTGACTAGCCTTGAATTAATACATCGTATACAGAAAAACACTAAATCTATTTTTGTTGCGTGTTCTACTTGAGTCGATACTTGCGACAAATTGGCACCGAGTTCGCCAGTTTACAATAAGGTCTCACCTAGAGGAACATTTCTTCGTCGATGTCGTATTCTCTTAAATATACCTAACATATTTAAATAAGGTTATTATTAAAAAAGTTTCAATACGTCAGTGTGTTCTTTCATTTCTTTGTAACGTAGACAATGTGCGAAATAGTTCTCCCTCTAAAATAACTTAAAGCCGGGTCTTGCCTACACATACGCCAGACCTCAGAAACTTATTTCCTATAGTTTAAATTAGATATATACGTAAAAATATTATCCGGGTATTGTTTCTTTGAACTAGAAGTTGAATACGATTACATCACAGGTTATGAACATATATAATTCGCAGCTGTTATCATATGGGTGCTTTCCTTAGAGCGCGACCACACGGTTATTATTTATTAAAACATCCGATAATGAGAAGGCGCGCACCTTCTTTGTCGTTTATTGCTTTGTTCGAGGAACCACGCTATATGTGTATATATCCATATAATAGAAGAGTACGCATCAATTGTTATAACGCTGTTATTTTACTGATAACATACGCTAATATAAGAACAAAGTTATATCAAATATTTTTTTAATTATTCAAATAATTATGAAGGAGTAATATTATAGAAATCATACACCGTTTGGTCGCACTCGAATGCCATTCTCTAGATTATAAAAGTTAAGTTTTAAAATCCGCCAATATACTTTATAAATTAGTAAATGCATGTAACAAGAGTTAGTAAACAGTACATGTGAGTTGAGCAATGGCGGAATTGCAAATGTATTGCTTTTTCGATATATAATAGTGAACGCTTACAAAACCGACCAATAGTTAAAAAATATTTAGATTTAAAAAATAATTAACGAATTTTCATAATAAATGTAAGTAGGTTATTATGGATACCTTCTTTTGAAAGTATGTTCACATGTACTTTATTTTATGAGTTTATTGGTCAAATTATGTAGTGTTATCATTTTCTGTTTGCTAACTCTTCCTTAGTTCTTAATTATAGTTATTAATGAAATCGATTGAAATCAAATTTGCAACTATATTGATATTATAATTGTTAATTAAATTATGTACATATATACATATGAGTTATTATTATAGATTTTTTAAACTGTATATAATTTAGAATATTACATACTAAATTAATTTAGTAATACTTGCCTTTCATAGTGGTTTTATATCTGATTAAGTTTTTGACTGATTGATTTTAATGATCTACATGTTATTTACTTACTTTACAAATCCATGCATTTCCTTTTAAGTCAATGTAAGCTTTTAGCGCTATTTAGGTACAACAAACAATAGTCATATGTAGTAAATATTAAGTCATTAATTTATTCGCAGCTAACTAATCCATATAACTAGTGTATATATTTAGTAGCTATTTGGCGACTAATTCGTCTGATATGGAATTTAAATTTCTTATGTATATAATAATAATTTCGATTATACATACAATGCATTAATGTTATCCCACGACTCTTACTAATACGGATTATACGATTGGATTTTAAATGTAAGGTAAAATTACAATAAATATATTGAAATTTTAAAATATGTTGTTTGATTTTTTATTCAATTTACCCTATACTAGATCGCGTTTCATATATACATATGAGAGATATTTTCGCGGTAAGCAAATAATGTCCCGAAATAAAGGTCAGTGACACTTCTTAACGCATTCTGTTTATAACGGCTGGCAGAGGCACCTCGCTACAAAGCTACGTGTTTCGGGTTTTACACGGCATTGCCCCAGAATAACGCCTGTCGAGATTTCCTGGTACTACGACGTCGAGTATTTCGGAATCGGAAATAAGGATTCTGGGAAATCACTGGCCTCTGGTCGACCGCGCGCCCGCGTCAGTGCGCGCTGGAGGACGCGCTCGACGTATGTGTTCATATGATTAATTGTTTTTTCATTTTAGTACCACTTCGTGATATTACATCATTCATCTACGGAATATCTTTTTAGACACAATTTATTAAATGCATATAATGTTTAATAAAATATACGAGTTTCTAAGAATGTTTATATTATCGTTTTTTTTTATACATGTATTAGATTTTGATGTTATTACAGTAAGTCTCAATATGCTTTAATAACATACTGGTAATACCTTCAAAATCTTTGGTGTCATTTTTTAAATCGACCTAACAAGCAACATTAGACCTGAATACACTAGGAACTTCTTAGCCAATCTTTTGTGAATAAAACACCACAGTTATACAGATATAGCGTGTTTAAACATGTAAAAAATAAATTGAATAGATAAAAAAGCAACTCAATTAATAGATTTTTTTATAAGCCCAATATATTTACTACTTAATTTCTCAAACCCAAATCATCAAGCCCGTGATGTTAAAACGCACCGTATGTACTGTGTGTGAGCCGTGGTTTGTTGTAATAAGGCGCTTACGGTAGTATCCATCTTTTCTATATTTCTTTAGTAAATTACGCCGATAATTTTTGTCTTTTCTTGCAGTATTTTATGTGTTGTTTCAAAATTTTTTTTCAATGTAATTTTTAATGAATATTTACTCCCTACGTATAATGTTATAGTTATATAATATTACACAATGTAACAAATTTAGTTATAAAATTATTTTTTGTACTCAAAATCACAAACAATAACTCAGATGCATAAGTTCATCAAAATTAATCAATTCAATCAGTCATCAAGTAAATAAGCTTCTAGTTGTCTGTAAACGATTTAGGTTCACTTTTGAATGGCATAAGGCATCCTTGATTGTAAGGTTTTTTCATCACTATGTTCTGTTCTATTATACATGTAACAAAAAAAATATCTCGACAACACAATCAATTTATGTGAAATTTAAATGACATGACATATTATATCAATTGCAATACTGAAATGACACTGGCTGATATACATATAGCACTCTATGATATATGAAAGATAAACACAGATATTTGTTTTGCTGTCAAATGTCACTGTCAAAAATAAACCAAATCAATATATGCATAATATGCGTCTTACATTTTTTGATTATTTGTTTATAAAAAAGTCACAAAATAGTTTGCAACGTACGAAATGAGTACATGACTGTTTGTTAGAATGGCAGCGGCGTTCCAACAACAGATATTTGCTTTAGATGCCCGTTTTAATGCTTATAGAGCACCAAACAATCCAAATTTCAGTAAGTTTGCAGTTTATTATTTTCTTAAAAAGTGCTAATTTACCTTCTGCTCTTGCTTTTATTGTATAAACTGGGTATATACCTGACAATCAACAAAAACTACACACACGTATTATTGAAACAAACTAACCTGACAATACTGTGTTAAAAGTAAAATAAGACGTTTTTAACATTTGTTAAAGTTAACACATGTAATAGCTATAATTTGGTAGTACTTTAATTTGTATACGGTTTATTTCGCTTATGTCTAGGGTCGCGAGAAGAAGCAAATGGGGGAAGGTAATCCTGTATAAAAATACCCCCTTTTTAAAGTCTGGTGAAGGACACCCCCTTTTTTAAATATTTTTGTTTTAACTAGAGAATTTGGGGTGTAAGGATAGTCCGGTGAAGCTGTTAAGACCTTGCTTGGTCAATAGCATAGACAGTTCAAAAAAAAAGAAGGTTGAAAAACATCATAAGGCTTGAGACACCCAAGCCAACCTCAACTGTACATGGTGCACCCTGCTGAATAACGAACAAGGCAATGGCGAACGCCAGGTGGTAGGGTTTTACAGCCTGACTGGGCCGCAATCACCATGTATATGGGGAACAAGCCCGTCATAGTGATTCGCTTCTGCAGATCGTGTTTCGGGATCAGCCTGTGCATATCCAGCTTTTTGCAGGCCGGCATGATAGCAGCGACTGGCGATGGATAGTGTGTCACATGGTGGTCGTCATTGTTTTTGGATTGAACTGTGCTTACCGTCAGGCATAGTGCAGCACTTAAACCATGCTACTATAAAAAAATTGATTTAGAATAATCACACATATACTGCCTAAAATTAACAAACTTAAAATAACGAAGAAGTAAAATTAATTATGTTTTAACAAATATTTATAATCTTGAATAATAATAATTATATGCAATAAATATTCAAAACTACAAAATATTAATTTAAATTTACAAATGAAATGTGATTTTCACGTTGTTATATTTTGTATTTAGCCTACTTTTAAAGTGATCTAACAATGAAATATAAAGTATCAACTTGCTGATTAATAATCTAGATTTGAGCCTCTCTTGAATGTGGAAAAAATGCTTTAACAGGGTTTTCGTAATCCTGGTATTCCCAAATATATTTGTCATTCTTTGAATTAACTTTGTCTTAATCTACATAAATTATCCAAATACAATGCAACATAAAAAAAGTATCTGTGATTCATTGTAATAAATGGTGTGATGCATCCTCCATTGTCTGACTGTTTTGGTTACAGGGAAGTAAAACAAAATAATGCATAGTCTTGTCTACAATAACAAAGTGTAGACAAGAAAAAAATTAAATAAGTTTATTTGCATAATGTATATGATAACTTCCAGTCAAAAAATAAATTTTATTAATCTAGCTGAACACACTGACTGACTTTCCCATATAAAATTACTTTCCTTAATCTTCAGTTATTCTTGCAGTGAAGCTAAGTAATATAATAACTCTTCCTTACCTATGATACCTTACCGTCTCTTCCTTACCTTACCTTACCTAATGAAGCTACTTATCATACTAAATATGTCATGTACAATGTTAACTTCAACATTTATATATTGGCGTCTCGTAGATACGAATTTTGCCAGTGTCAAGTTAGTCATGGGAGAGTCACTTTATAGGGAGAATTCAATATTAATTGTATAATTTTACTCTTCCAGATTAGGCCAGTGTAATATATCCAAGGACAAACACAATAGATATCATGCTTAAATAAAAAATAAATAAATTTACATAATAATTAGTATCCTAATAAATATGAAGTTTGAAAGCTCTCACACTTAGGTTACTACAATAACTTGAAATTAGCATTTATTAAATTCCCTCAATGTGTTTAAAACAGTTAAAACTATCCTTTAAAACATCAGTTCCCAAAATTAGTCCAGATGGACCCCCAGGGGTCCACAGGAGACACAATATTGGTGTGACAAAAAATATGGGTTCACAATTTGGAAGCAGGGGTCCACAAAATGTATCGGCTTTTCATAGTGAAGAACTAAAATGTTGGTTTGACTTCAAAATCAAAATCAAAATATCCTTTATTAAATTTAGGCCCTGAGAAGGCGCTTATGAACGTCAAAGCTACTACCGGTTCGGAAAACAGCCCAGTCATCGAGAAGAACCGGCAAGAAACTCGATCTGGTTTATTTTTTCATGTCATATATTTCTATAGTAATATAAATATTCACATTCGTTATTAGTGGATGCACAGAGAGGGGCGTCATTTCCAGACGTCACAATCATTCACGTATTGATCCACCCTATAATAGCCTTTAGATATTAAAACCCGCTTGACATGGTTCTTGAACTCACTATCAGGCAAATCGGTAATGTGTTTTGGGACTTTATTATAAAACTTAACACTATTACCTAAAAAACTGTTTTTGGATTTAGTGAGCCTGAAGCATGGAATGACCAATTTGTTGCTGTTTCTAGTATTTAAATTATGCTGGTCTTTTACTAGATCCAACATATCTGAATTTTTGCGGACATACATTAAATTATCTAGAATATATTGGGAGGGCAGAGTTAAGATACCGAATTCCTGAAACTTAGTCTTTAATGATTCGCGAGGCCTCATATTATAAATTGCTCGAACTGCTCGTTTTTGTAATAGGAATATGGTGTCCACCTCAGCTGCTGTACCCCACAACAAAATACCATAAGACATTAAGCTGTGGAAGTAAGCGAAGTAGACAACCCTAGCAGTGGCAATATCTGTTAGCTGGCGAATCTTTCTAACTGCGAATGCAGCAGAACTTAGTCTTCCCGCCAATTTTTTTACGTGAGGACCCCATTGTAACTTTGAATCAAGTGTAATACCCAAGAACACAGTATCGTCAACTAAGCCTACTAGATTCCCATCGATCTCGATTCTACTATTAGTAAACCGAACATTAGGCAAGGTAAATCTTATACATTTTGTTTTGTTGGCATTAAGCAATAGATTATTTAACGCAAACCAGTCGGAAATTTTATTTAAAGTATTATTTAGATAACTAAGCTCTGAATCTATTCTTTTTACCTTAAATATAATTGAAGTGTCGTCCGCGAAAAGAACCATGTCAGCACAGTTATCAACCACTAGCGGTAGATCATTTATATATACTAAGAACAAAAATGGCCCTAAAATAGAACCCTGTGGGACGCCAATTTGAGTCAGTGATCCAGCTGACGTAACCCCGTCTACACTAACTTTGTGACAACGATCTTCTAAATAGGACACTAGAAGGTCGAGAGAAGCTCCACAAACACCATAGTGTTTTAATTTCAAAATAAGGGTACTATGGTCAACGCAGTCAAAAGCCTTAGACAGATCACAAAACACACCAATTGCATCCTGCGATCCCTCCCAAGCTCGAAAAATATGACTTAGTAACGTTGCACCAGCGTCAGTAGTTGATTTTGATTTTGTGAAACCAAACTGTCGACCATCCAGAATCTTTTGCGCTTTAAAATATCCTAATAATTGTTTAAGCATAATCTTCTCGAAAATTTTGCTTAAGGACGGCAGTACAGAAATTGGTCTATAATTTCCAAGATTACTCCTACAGCCTGATTTAAATAAAGGAACCATTTTACTTATTTTCATTAAATCGGGGAAGGTTCCTTTTGCTATACACTGATTAAATATATTAGCCAAATATGATGAAATATTAATAATTAAGGACTGTACTACTATTACCGACATTCCCCAGATATCTTCGGTATGTTTCATGTTTAAGAGTTTAAAAGTCCTTATTATTTCATCTGCACTAATAGATGTGAAATTAAATTTTGAATTTATAGGTGCACTCAGATTTTTTAGTAACGATACCGCACCTTGGGCTGATGAAGTAATATTTTTTGTTACCTGTAAAGGTATGTTAGTGAAATAATCTTGGAAAACAGTTACTACCTCTGAACTGTTTGAAATATGTACTCCGTCAACATTCAAATTATGCGAATTATCAGTAATTTTGGATTTTCCTAATTCTTTATTTATAATATGCCAGACAGTCTTGGTCTTATTACTAGATCCAAGAACTTTATTGCTTAAAAATTTAGCTTTAGCAGTTACACAGACACGCTTAAAAATTTTTGAATAATTTCTGACATATGCATGAAAGGATTCATTGCTAGTTAATGATCTCCTATAATACAGATCGTATAGTCTATCTCTACTTTTTTTAATTCCCAAGGTAGCCCATTCACTAAAACTATTTTTTTGTTTTACACTAATAACTTTTCTTGGGCAGTGTTTATTAAATTCAGTCCTTATGATGTCAAACAAGCCATCATAATCCTCATTTGGATCTTCTTTATTAAAAATCTTCGTAGATAATCTTTCTACAATGTTGTAATTTAAATGATCTAATCTACTTTTGGATGTAAGTCTAGTTGTTTTCTTACAATTAACACTTTGTTTGTCACAATTTATTTTAACAAGTAGTCCTTTATGATCAGACCGTATCCCAGTAATAATACTACCGCCAATGGTTTCAAAATCAGTGAAAATGTTGTCTATGCAAGATGCAGTCTGAGATGTAGTTCTAGTTGGCTCATTAAAGAGAGGATCCAGGTTAAATGACCTGAATAATGATGTGAACATAGTGACCTCTGGCGACGTACTCAAAATATCTATATTAAAGTCACCACAAACTAAAACTCGTTTTTTGGTATTGGTTATTCTTATTAAAATGTCCTCCATCTTTTGTAAAAATTGAGAAAAATTTGATGATGGTGGTCTATAAACACATAAGATAATTAATTTATCCATCTCTGCACAGGCCACTTCACAAACCCGGTCAATTGAGAGACTACATATATCTTTTCGGTCTTTCAATTTTAAATTATTTTTAAATAATATAATACAACCACCACCGGCAGTGATTGTTCGATTAAATACACTGGCAATAGAAAAAGAAGGTACATGAAATAACATTTTATCCGGCTTAAGCCAAGTTTCTGTGAAACATAATATATCTAGTCTCTCTTTGTTTAACAATAGATCTATATCTAATATTTTGCCGTAGAAACGATTAATATTTTGGTGATATAATGAGATGTAATGCTGCTCCTTTGTCTTACTTATTTGTTTAAATAATTATTCGCAGCATCATTAGGTAAACTACATGATACTGCTGAGTCATCTAACCTATTTATGTTATATGCTATCAATGTAGCTATTTCCCGTTTATATTTTTTGGGAAGAAATAAATTTTCCCTAGTCAATATAAAATTACAGGATATAGAAACAATAAAAAAATATATTAACATTAGGAGCCAGTTACTGCAACGTCGTTATGGTGTTCAGGACAATATCTCAATTAGTTCCTCTTCATCAAGACCAAGATCTAGTAGTAAAGTAAGTTTAAATTATATAATAATCATTAGCTCCCATCTAATTATCAAAGAAGCATTGAAAGCAATTTGAGTTCAGTGCAGCTGGGAAAGCCCCTGAGATCAATAGCATTTAGTCAGTTGAAAAAAAAAGTATATTTAAAGCAATTCAGAATGTTGTTTAGTTAATTAATTAATTAATGTACTTATAATAAAAAATCACATTACTTGTCGTTAATAAGTATTTTCATTGTGAATATCAGGTTTTGAAAGTGGATTTTGTCTAATTCAATAATTATATTAGATAAAAGTTCCATTAAAACTGCATCCATGTGGACACAATTTACATTATTTTAGATACAAAAACACACAAGAAATAGCGCATATAATAAAAACAAGAGAACAATAATAATTGATAAAATTAATATATACCAGGTGAATGTTGAGACACTCACAGTATTCTAGGATAAGACACTTTATGGTCACATTTAACATATAAAATAATAATATAAAAACAAATACTAATAAACATCCAAGAAAATCTAAGTTCAAAATTTGTTCGAAGAGTTTCAAAAGTATAGCGTCAAACGTATAAATAAAATAATAAACCTAAGTGCCATAACTGGTGCCAAAAGCTACAATGGGTGACCCGGAGTTAATAACTTTCGATAATAAAACGGGCAATAAACCCTTTTGTTTTATTCCTGACGTTTCCACATTCCCTTTCATATGAAAGTGAAATCACCTGACGGTCATTGACACTGTGCTTTAACATAGATGCGTAGGGGATTGTGTATAATTTATGTACTTTTCTAGATAATTACGTCAAATATTAAGCTCCTATTTTCTAAATTGGTATAGAACGAGAATCGAATGCAGAGTGTTTTCCACAAATATCGCTACTGTCTAAACATTCACCTGATATAGAGTATTGGTTTAAAACAATTGTGAACAAAAGAAAAAATCTTCAAAAGTTATAAATATTACTAATTGAAATTAATTAATTAATTAATTTAGATGTTATTGCAAATTCCATTATTAGTCTATAAAAAGAACATTGTTTTCATTTCACTGTTCAGCAATATTATTATAGTATTTACATAAAGACTGGAAACCTCTTTGTTCACGATTATTATACTAAATAAGAACTCGGGGATAATGTAGATTTTTTTTAGTGAAGAGATTTTCAGAATGGATCAGTAATTCCGGAGATATTCTAAAAATATTTTCACACACTTTACCTCTTTATAATAATACTAGTCCCTGCCCGCGACTTCGTCCACGTAGTAATAGTTACTACTCTGGGCTAACGCTGACACGCAGCAGAAGCTCTCAAAAAGAAAAAAAATCTCGATTTTGCAACATTTTTCACCTGTGCTCCGCTCCTATTGGACTTAACGTGATGATATATAGCCTATAACCATTCTCGATGAATGAGCTATATAACACTGAAATAATTATTCAAATCGGATCAGTTAATAATTTATAATATTAGTATAGAAAATTAAATAATACTAGTCTGGAAGGTGAGATTTGCAGTCTAAGAAGCTCAGCTACTGTTACTTGTAAAAACCTGCACACACAGCACAATCAATTAATTAATTAACCAATTGATTCTCACTAAAAAAAATTTAAACTATTAATTTGTGGTTGGAACTCAGTCGCAACGTAAATTTCCATAGTTAAATCTAATCTTCACATGTTTGTCTAGTTTTGGAAATATGGTAGGCAGTAATACAGGCAGGAGGGAGGATTTTTTTTTTTAATTCTGGTACTTAATCAATGATATCATAACTTTTCAGAAACACTATATATACGTCGCCGTAGTCAACTTTTGAGAGAAAATGCTAAATTTAAGGTATGTAAACAAATAAATCCTCATAAATTATATATGATATGTAAAGAAAGAAATCCTCATAAATTATATATATCTTTATAATTTTCCTAAATTATATAATGGTTTAATAAAACAACTTGTATTATATTGTAGTACTAGCTGGCCCCGAGTTCTTTCTCATAAAAATAATGTTATTTTTGTTGTGACTAGTGTGGCGATTATGGGAATTGTATGGGTTGATGCTATTAATATTATTTTATATTTTTCATTATTTTGTCAATATTACCTAAATCTTTTTAATGATTCTAAGTAAGAATCTAAGTTGTTAATGCTATTGTCTCATACAAAAAAGTGTAAGGATAAAAGGCTTCTATGGTCATATTTATTCAATTCTATTGATATGACTGTCATGTGAATTTTTTTCTTAATCAGTTTTAAAAAGGCACATTAATCCTCTGAAAAAACTGTTTTCCATATATAATTACAGCTGACATGTTTATTACTGATTACTTTATTATTATGTAATTACAATATGAACTTATAATAAATACCATTAATAATTTTTCAGGATATAGAAACAATAAAAAAATATATTAACATTAGGAGCCAGTTACTGCAACGTCGTTATGGTGTTCAGGACAATATCTCAATTAGTTCCTCTTCATCAAGACCAAGATCTAGTAGTAAAGTAAGTTTAAATTATATAATAATCATTAGCTCCCATCTAATTATCAAAGAAGCATTGAAAGCAATTTCAGTTCAGTGCAGCTGGGAAAGCCCCTGAGATCAATAGCATTTAGTCAGTTGAAAAAAAAAGTATATTTAAAGCAATTCAGAATGTTGTTTAGTTAATTAATTAATAAATGTACTTATAATAAAAAATCACATTACTTGTCGTTAATAAGTAAGTTCATTGTGCATATCAGGTTTTGAAAGTGGATTTTGTCTAATTCAATAATTATATTAGATAAAAGTTCCATTAAAACTGCATCCATGTGGACACAATTTACATTATTTTAGATACAAAAACACACAAGAAATAGCGCATATAATAAAAACAAGAGAACAATAATAATTGATAAAATTAATATATACCAGGTGAATGTTGAGACACTCACAGTATTCTAGGATAAGACACTTTATGGTCACATTTAACATATAAAATAATAATATAAAAACAAATACTAATAAACATCCAAGAAAATCTAAGTTCAAAATTTGTTCGAAGAGTTTCAAAAGTATAGCGTCAAACGTATAAATAAAATAATAAACCTAAGTGCCATAACTGGTGCCAAAAGCTACAATGGGTGACCCGGAGTTAATAACTTTCGATAATAAAACGGGCAATAAACCCTTTTGTTTTATTCCTGACGTTTCCACATTCCCTTTCATATGAAAGTGAAATCACCTGACGGTCATTGACACTGTGCTTTAACATAGATGCGTAGGGGATTGTGTATAATTTATGTACTTTTCTAGATAATTACGTCAAATATTAAGCTCCTATTTTCTAAATTGGTATAGAACGAGAATCGAATGCAGAGTGTTTTCCACAAATATCGCTACTGTCTAAACATTCACCTGATATAGAGTATTGGTTTAAAACAATTGTGAACAAAAGAAAAAATCTTCAAAAGTTATAAATATTACTAATTGAAATTAATTAATTAATTAATTTAGATGTTATTGCAAATTCCATTATTAGTCTATAAAAAGAACATTGTTTTCATTTCACTGTTCAGCAATATTATTATAGTATTTACATAAAGACTGGAAACCTCTTTGTTCACGATTATTATACTAAATAAGAACTCGGGGATAATGTAGATTTTTTTTAGTGAAGAGATTTTCAGAATGGATCAGTAATTCCGGAGATATTCTAAAAATATTTTCACACACTTTACCTCTTTATAATAATACTAGTCCCTGCCCGCGACTTCGTCCACGTAGTAATAGTTACTACTCTGGGCTAACGCTGACACGCAGCAGAAGCTCTCAAAAAGAAAAAAAATCTCGATTTTGCAACATTTTTCACCTGTGCTCCGCTCCTATTGGACTGTGCAAATGCATAATGTGACAATATCAATGTTTTTACTGTTAATATAATCTCTAATATAAAGTTATTAGAATTTTACAAGTGTTGTGTGTTCTTTTGCCTTTGAGAATAATAATTTATAATATTAGTATAGAAAATTAAATAATACTAGTCTGGAAGGTGAGATTTGCAGTCTATTTAGTTACAATTTTAAAGGATACAGTATATTTTATATCGAGTTATTGAAATAAAAATTAATTGCCGTATTGTATGTAAGGGCATAATTTCAGAATGGCACCAAGTATTTGGCTAATTCTGTTAATTTTGGTGTTTGTAATTGTCAGGACAAGATTTGTATGAAACAAAATCGTACGGAGAAGTGATAAATTTTGGTTAAAACATCTTCATATCAAAAAGTGAGTATGGGGATCTTAACAAATGTTGTCAGAATTAACAGATTGTTGTCATGTCATGCCATTTCATTACATGGTATAGGAAAATTTGGTCTCATTTTCTTTGTTAGTTCACCAGTGCCGCACGGGGTATATATAACTAGTGTATATATTGACATATACCGGGTCACTGGTTGAACACTCGCAATCAGTCGCAACGTAAATTTCCATAGTTAAATCTAATCTTCACATTTTTGTCTAGTTTTGGAAATATGGTAGGCAGTAATACAGGCAGGAGGGAGGATTTTTTTTTTTAATTCTGGTACTTAATCAATGATATCATAACTTTTCAGAAACACTATATATACGTCGCCGTAGTCAACTTTTGAGAGAAAATGCTAAATTTAAGGTATGTAAACAAATAAATCCTCATAAATTATATATGATATGTAAAGAAAGAAATCCTCATAAATTATATATATCTTTATAATTTTCCTAAATTATATAATGGTTTAATAAAACAACTTGTATTATATTGTAGTACTAGCTGGCCCCGAGTTCTTTCTCATAAAAATAATGTTATTTTTGTTGTGACTAGTGTGGCGATTATGGGAATTGTATGGGTTGATGCTATTAATATTATTTTATATTTTTCATTATTTTGTCAATATTACCTAAATCTTTTTAATGATTCTAAGTAAGAATCTAAGTTGTTAATGCTATTGTCTCATACAAAAAAGTGTAAGGATAAAAGGCTTCTATGGTCATATTTATTCAATTCTATTGATATGACTGTCATGTGAATTTTTTTCTTAATCAGTTTTAAAAAGGCACATTAATCCTCTGAAAAAACTGTTTTCCATATATAATTACAGCTGACATGTTTATTACTGATTACTTTATTATTATGTAATTACAATATGAACTTATAATAAATACCATTAATAATTTTTCAGGATATAGAAACAATAAAAAAATATATTAACATTAGGAGCCAGTTACTGCAACGTCGTTATGGTGTTCAGGACAATATCTCAATTAGTTCCTCTTCATCAAGACCAAGATCTAGTAGTAAAGTAAGTTTAAATTATATAATAATCATTAGCTCCCATCTAATTATCAAAGAAGCATTGAAAGCAATTTGAGTTCAGTGCAGCTGGGAAAGCCCCTGAGATCAATAGCATTTAGTCAGTTGAAAAAAAAAGTATATTTAAAGCAATTCAGAATGTTGTTTAGTTAATTAATTAATAAATGTACTTATAATAAAAAATCACATTACTTGTCGTTAATAAGTATTTTCATTGTGAATATCAGGTTTTGAAAGTGGATTTTGTCTAATTCAATAATTATATTAGATAAAAGTTCCATTAAAACTGCATCCATGTGGACACAATTTACATTATTTTAGATACAAAAACACACAAGAAATAGCGCATATAATAAAAACAAGAGAACAATAATAATTGATAAAATTAATATATACCAGGTGAATGTTGAGACACTCACAGTATTCTAGGATAAGACACTTTATGGTCACATTTAACATATAAAATAATAATATAAAAACAAATACTAATAAACATCCAAGAAAATCTAAGTTCAAAATTTGTTCGAAGAGTTTCAAAAGTATAGCGTCAAACGTATAAATAAAATAATAAACCTAAGTGCCATAACTGGTGCCAAAAGCTACAATGGGTGACCCGGAGTTAATAACTTTCGATAATAAAACGGGCAATAAACCCTTTTGTTTTATTCCTGACGTTTCCACATTCCCTTTCATATGAAAGTGAAATCACCTGACGGTCATTGACACTGTGCTTTAACATAGATGCGTAGGGGATTGTGTATAATTTATGTACTTTTCTAGATAATTACGTCAAATATTAAGCTCCTATTTTCTAAATTGGTATAGAACGAGAATCGAATGCAGAGTGTTTTCCACAAATATCGCTACTGTCTAAACATTCACCTGATATAGAGTATTGGTTTAAAACAATTGTGAACAAAAGAAAAAATCTTCAAAAGTTATAAATATTACTAATTGAAATTAATTAATTAATTAATTTAGATGTTATTGCAAATTCCATTATTAGTCTATAAAAAGAACATTGTTTTCATTTCACTGTTCAGCAATATTATTATAGTATTTACATAAAGACTGGAAACCTCTTTGTTCACGATTATTATACTAAATAAGAACTTCAAGCAAAGGGAGCCACCGTCTTGCTAGACACTGAAATTATCATACTTTTAATAATGTTACCTACCCGATAATGGCAATAATAATATAGAATGGTGGTTGCCAAAATTAAGTAATATAAAAAAAAATGTCTTGGTATATAACACCTTTATTAAAAATATTAATATCTGTAAAATTACAACAAAAAAATCTGTTTGTTTTAAAATACAACGTAACGATTTGTAATTTGAATAATAACACTGTCGGACATAATAACAGCACACGGAACAAGTAAGCGTTGTGAAGTTCGCGAACAACGACAGATCAAAGTTGTGCTGCGCCAGTCAAATTGTCTGAAACATCTGAAAATTAGAATATATTTACAAACATATTCTCATATGTTGTGCCTTTTTAACTGACTGGAATCCTAACTAATATTATAAATACGAAAGCGAGTTTACTTATTTGTTACCTTTTCATACCTTTACTACTCAACCGATTTGATTAAAATTTTCCCTCTATATTATTTAGGATACAGAGAAGGACATAGGGTCATACATTTTCAGAAAAAATGTACAGTTCTCGACTGAAAGACTGAAGCTACATATACAAGATAGAAGCCACGGGCTAAAGTTAGTTTAAAAAATACTTTAATGTCGTACTACTAGCAGCCTCACAGTTCACAAATATATTCCAAGTCTTGATGATGAGTTTTTGGTGGGATCTTTGTCTGTCATGTAGTGGTTTTTTTATTTTATCATAATCTTGTACTATTGGATTCTATATTTTGTAAAGTTGGTGACATTTGACGTGATATAGTTCGGTTATAGTGAACAACTGAAGTGGTTGGGAAATAATACCACCACTTACCATGAATTCTGAGATGCAACGAAAAATTCAAGCAAAGGGAGCCACCGTCTTGCTAGACACTGAAATTATCGCACTTTCATATTATTACCTACCCGATAATGGTAATAATAATATAGAAGACTGGTTGCCAAAATTAAGTAATAATTTTTTTTTTAAAGATTCATATCTGTAAAATTACTACAAATCAATCTATTTTTGTTTTAAAATGCAACGTATCGATTTGTAATTTGAATAATAACACTGTCGGACATAATAACAGCACACGGAACAAGTAAGCGTTGTGAAGTTCGCGAACAACGACAGATCAAAGTTGTGCTGCGCCTCCAACGACGGCACCGTGTCGATATGTGACGTCACGGCGACGCCGCCGCGCGTGCTGTTCATACTCGACGGACACACCAAGGCTGTTACCGGTTAGTTACTTTTTAATATTGGTGGTTTTTGTTTATGGGATCTCGGAATCTCATGAAGTGGATATTTTATTTTTGACACACCATGTTTTTTTTAATAATGAAGTTAATGAGATAAACTTATTACATAATGTCTTATAGCATTCTGTTGTAGGGGACAGCAGCTGAGGTAGGCACCATATTTTAATTACAAAAACGGGCAGTTCGAGCAATTTACAATATGGGACCACGCGAATCGTTAAAGACCAAGTTCAAGGAATACGGTATCTTGACTCTGCCCTCCCAATACATTCTTGACAATTTAATGTATGTCCGTAAGAACCTTGAAAATCTAGATTTCGTAAAAAAACCGGCACAATCTATATACTAGAAATTGTGACAAATTGGTTGTCCCACGTTTTAGACTTAGTAAAACCGGTAATAATTTTTTGGTAAATAGATTTTACAACCGATTTTAGAAGTCCCGACCGATTTGCCGGATTGTCAGTTTAAGCGCCATGTCAAGCGGGTTTTGGTGTCAAAAAGCTATTATAGAGTGGATCAACATGTGAACGATGGTGATGTCTGGAATTGACTCATCTCTGTGCATCCATTAAAAACGTTTGTGACATTTACTATTACTAGTGGGCGCCCAGTGCCGCTCCCCTCCTATGTTGTGTATTCCAACCGGCCAACAACAATATGGTTATTGTATCCTTTTTCAAGCGAACTTTATATTTCAAAATGAGCTAAATACAATTTTAGCCGTTTCTAATAATCTACGTTATTTTACAATATCTTCAGATTTTATGTACGTAAAATAAACGATTAAAGATAGATCGATAGATTGTCCCATCGTGTTATAAAAACACAAATAAAACAAAAAAAGAGACGTTAAAAAGAGACAAACAACTATAGGATTTAACGCGCGAGAGAAAGCGATAGAATACGTTATACAGTGTTTCTTATATTAGCAGTGATATTACACGTGCGTGTGTGTCAGTCTATGTATTGTGAAGCCTTTGGAAAAAGCGTTATAAGAAGCGTGGTGTATCGTTTATATGAATTTTTAAAGCTTTCACTTATAACCTGTGTGAACTGCGCACATTTTTTTTCACATTAGTTTAGTTTTTTTTTAGGTTTTTTTTAATGTTCGAATCCTGTAACAAGTCGGAACTTTCAGTGAAGAAAAACATCTTGCTCAAATAAGAGTATCATAGTAGTGCCGTTAGAGAATTCTAATCCCTCTGACCTACTATATTAAACACGTATAATATAGTATATTTTACGTGTTTTCCAGTACTTGTATTAAGTTTTCAAACGCCCTTTCTAGGCATTACGTTTCACAATATTTATACACACAAATTGGATACAATTCTAAAATGATTTCTTTGAATATACCATAAGGCAGGGAATGCCAGAGGAATGGTTGAAGTCCTGAATGTGTCAACGGGTATCTACCCAAGAGGTGAGAATTTTTATAATACGCATATACCTTTTTTGGCCCTCACCGAGTGGCAATGCATTGTTTATATAGATGTGTATAAGAAAGGTTTTTTGAAAACTCTTCACCTTAGGACATTTTTATTAATATCTATATATATATAATATAAATTTCTTCTGTACGTGTGTATGTCACTGAACTCCTTCTAAACGGCGCGACCGATTTTGATGAACTTTTGTGTGCGTGTTCCAGTGGATCCGAGAATGCTTTAGAATCACAATTAGACACTGTAGATGGCGCTGTGGTTGAATTTTAGTTAAATTTAATGTTTATTTTATTATCACGTCCGCCGGGCCCGCTAGTATATATATAATAATTATAAAGAGGTAATGTTTCTCAGTTTGTGACGTTGTAGGGGGTAATCTCAGGAACTACTGGTCCGATTTGAAAAAATCTTTTAGTGTTATATAGCAATATATCATCACGCTAAGATTAATATGAACGGAGCACCAATGAAGAATGTTTCAAAATCTCTTTTTTTCGTCTTGAGAGCTTCCGCTGTGTGTTAGCTTTAGCCCAAAGTAATTATTCCACGCGAACGAAGTCGCAGGCAGAGGCTAGTATATATATATTATACATACAATATATGTAAAAATATGTATCTAACGTGTCTGTCTTATACAATTTTTAGCTACAGTTGAAGTGCATAGTTTATACTTGTGACGTCACGAAGCATACGATTCCTCCCACAATTTCTCACTTTAACTATATCTCTCTCAAACCTGTGACGTAATTTATTGATGGCCTCCTAAATGTAGGAGTTAAGTTTGTAAGTTTTTTTTTTTCATTCAAAACTATTCCCTCGAACAGTTGTCAAAAGCTTTGTACTGGCTTATTAATTTAAAAGATTTTGTATAATCTATCATACTGTTAATGATTTACCAGGTGGTAGCAGTATTTTAGGTGGACGGGTTATGGCGATAGCTTGCGAATCCAGCGGCAGAATGTTCTGGGCGGCTAACGACAAGGTATTATTGAAAATCTTAAACCACATATCGTATACTTAGTGAAATTACTTCGTAAAGCGACTGTATTTGAAAAATTTGATTAAAAAATCACTCACTAGTTTTTTTAAACAACTCTTACATTGGGGATCAAAAGCCCTGCGTCACAGGAGACTTTATAAGCTACTACGCTAACAAGAATGTCAAAGACCCTTGTCTAAAAAGGAGGAAGAATGGTGCTTACAGGTCAGGTTTGACAGTTCTTAGTCCGTTTCTTGTTGATCTTCTCTTGTAAGTCTTCTTAATATTTAGTTTTATTGAAATTGAGGTTATTGTTGGAGCATGCCGTGGTTGTCGGTAAAGACTAAATTTAATTACAAAATTGTTAGGCTGAAGGTGGGCTACGCCCACTCCGCACAGTGTTAAAACCAATGATATTATAAGTAAAAAGCTGTAAATAAGTTACCTACATGATATTTTGACAAAACAAATGGCACGATAACGCACACATGCGTAAAGTAATGTTGTAACGCCACACTGTCTTAAATAAAATGTGGAAGTAAGACGGCATATTCTCAATATCGGTGGTGAAAAGAAACAGTTATATGTTGCTTAGATACGGGCGGATTGACGGGTCAGCCGTAAAAAATAAACTAGTTAGCCAAGTTTTAACAAGTGCTTATGATGTGTCTACAGTTTTTAGTTATAATATCATTGACTAAAACCCCACGGTGTACTGTCCGTCGTATCGTACGAGCAGCTAAGGACCGGTCTTGCTAGCTACCATTGAATCGCGAGTTAGGGGTCACTCAAGTATTACGTAAGCACTGATGGGGGGAAGGGGTGGTCCTTGATTTGCTTATTTTTGATGACATAGGGGTTGGGGGGTCTGGATGCTGATCACGTCAGCAATATTTATTTACTGAATTGGAACAGATTTGAATATACTTATATAAATACAAAACCGACGTGAAGTAACAGTGCTTGCATTGTTGCGTTTCGTTCGGTCAGTGATAGCGCCGCAGGACCACCGCCCCTCCCCTCCCAGTTACTCTCCCTCTCCTAACCCTTCACCTCAAAGGGTGATAACGAACTTGCGACTCTTCTGGTGTTGTTGGTGTCCATGGACGGTGGTGATCACACAACATCAGGTGGCAAACAGCCAGCTATGACATAAAAAAAAATGTTTACGTAATTATGAGTTTAACAGCATTGCTTACTTTTGCTGACCATGGGCAGGGGGTGGTCAGAATTTACAAAAACTCTGCTTACGTAATACATGAATGGCCCCTTACCTTGTTGTCCTGCCCCAGATGAGAGTAGTGTGTTCTCTTTGTTCAGGGTATAATAATAAGCTATAGGCTGGAGGGTGCTGGAGGCTCGCTGAGCAAGCTGCGGCGGTGCTGCGTGGGCGGCGCCGTCACGTGCCTCAGCTGGAGCCCGTGGCTGGCGCGGCACCCGGCGCTACTCGTCAGCGCCGCCGACAACTCACTATATTTGTTCAGGTAAACGCAACAATTTACATATTAATTTCTTTTGCCACTGCCTTATATCTCGGTATAGCATAAACACGATATCAAAAAGTCCAATTTTAACACTTCATTAGATTTTTAAAGATCTTACAATTAAAAATATTTAAAAGTTAAAAATCATAAAAAAATTAGTCTGTAGGTTCTGTAGGTGGTAGAGCCACGCTGTAGCTATTACTGGTTTCAGCATGAATGGGTCGGCTCGCCCGCGGTACTACCACCTGACCCACAGAAACACCGACATGAAGGAACTGTGCCTTGTTGCGTTTCGTTCAGCCAGTGGGAGCGCTAGAGGCCCACCCCCCTGCCCTCTCTTCTCCCCCCCTCTTCCGCCACATCCCACCCAAACCCAGGCTGATATAAAGTTACATATCAGAGAAGTCCAATTTTAGCAATTCATTAGATTATAAACATTTTTGAAAGAGCTTCAAGTTATGGTGGTATGGTTTTAATGGTGGTAGAGCCACGCTGAAACTATTACTGGTTTCAGCATGAATGGGTCGGCTCGCTCGGGGTAGTTCCACCATCTCATAGAAAACCGACGTGAAGTAACAGTGCTTGCATTGTTGCGTTTCGTTCGGTCAGTGAGAGCGCCGGAGGCCCACCTCCCCTCTCCTCCTCTCCCTCCCCTAATCCCTTCCCCCCAAAGGCTGACGACGCACTTGTGCTTCCTCTGGTGTTGTTAGTGTCCATGGACGGTGGTGATCACTTAACAGCAGGTGACCCACCTGTTCGTTTGCCACTTATGACATTAAAAAAAATGTAAAATTTAGAATAAAAGGCAAAACTTATGAACAGCAAAATTTGGTCATCGTTCACGGTGTATGAACGATTAAAATTGAACCAATTTTAAAATGTAATATATGTTCCAACAAGTACATGCAGATATTATACATTTGATAGATTTTTTAATCATTTTCATTATTAAATTCATGAACGGCATTCTCACAATTAAGATATACCTAATAAGTCATGTGAAAATTCGTCGAACCTATGGCTACAGAGTGCGCCAAAAAAAACCCTGCGTTTGTGATTCAATCTGATAGAAACTTGTTTTATGGGACATCCTAACTTCATTACATATTATAAAACAAAAGTCCCGTACCGCGTCTGTCTGTCTGTTCGCGATAAACTCAAAAACTACTAAACGGATTTTCATGCGGTTTCACCGGTAGATAAAGTGATTCATGGGGAACGTTTTGGTATATAATTTGTCAAGGATTTTTTTTTTATAATCAGGTCGGGACAACGTCTGCCGGACCCGCTAATAATATTATAAATGGGAATATTATATTTATGTTTTAACTGCCCAACCGATAATCTAATTTTCATATCAGCACGTCGTCAGGTATTTTTAGTCCAGAAAAATGTAGTGTTCTATTCTAAAGTTAATTAAGTATGAAATAAACCGCTAGTAAAAGCTAGAAATCTTCTAAAAACATGCGTTTGACAACACAATCAAGGTCGTATGTGTAGCTTTGGTTGGTAGACTTTTTAATTACCGTATACTTCGATGATCGCTTAATGGTAGTTAGTTATATCGGGTACAGCGTCGATGGATCTAAGTTTGAATCTCTTTATTGTGCTGAAGATTTCGATGAATGAAAATATCGCATCGAGTTACACTGGATACCCTTCACCTTCAAAGTGTATATCTGTCGCCAAGAACCTATAGGTCGGTTCCTGCAACTGCACTTATGACCATCTTGACACACATTATCACTTAATACTGATGAAATTTTAAGTACAGATAAAAAAAAAACTTTATTTGGAAACCCTTCACTTTTGTTATGTGACACATAACTCTTATTAATATAGTTACGATTTTACTAAGCTTTTATACCAAAAATCTGTTTAGAATAAAAATAAACTATGATGAAAAGTTTTATTTGTAATTTACTTATAAATGGTGTGAACGAAAGAGACATAGTAAGTGTATGTACATATTAGTTAGAATGTTTTTTTTTTGTATAATTCGTGGAGGATCGTGGATCGTGACGGCAGCCTGGCGCTGAAGAAGCGTTTCGTGGTGTCGCAGGGCGCGTACAGCGTCAAGTCCACGTTCTGCCCGATCATGTCGTTCCGTCGCGGAGTGTGCGTCGTCACCGGCAGCGACGACTCCTGCGTCTACTTCCTAGACATCGAGGCACATCACGACCAGCCCGTCGTCAACAAGCTGCAAGGTGACCACCCCACACGACTATATTCAAAAAGACACGTTACATACATATTTTGAGAAAACAAATGACACGATAACGCACACATACGTAAAGTCATATTGTAACGCCACACTGTTTTCGATAACATGTGTAATTAATTATATGCGACAAATAAGTCGAACTCTACCAATGATCCATTATTGTTTCAAAGCCTGAAATAAATACGTGTAGCAGTTAATATGAAATGCATGAAATGGATCTAAAGCGTAATTATAATATATGATAATTTGTTGCAGGCCACGCGTCCCCGGTGTTGGGCGTCAGTTTCAGTTACGACGAGAGTTTGCTCGCTACGAGCGATGTTTCCGGGCTCGTTATCATATGGCGCCGGAGCTGACCTCCAAACATTATTAATAATTAAATGTTTATATCATTTGGATTTTTTTACATATAAATAAAACTGTTATGAAAAACGAAAATAAAAGAGCGATTAAATATAGGAATATATTTTAAATTATTAAAGTTTTTGATTGGTTTTAATTCTTCCTTGACAGTTTTAAAAGTATTATTTTTCCATCGCGTCAAATTTTTTCATTCATCTATCGTATGTCGCGTTACAGTCAGGGCGTGGCCGCTGCGTAAGAGTAAAGTGAAAGGTGTTCTGCAGAACAGCCAAGACTAATATGGTGGCCCTCATGGTTTAATTCAAAATGATTAATTGAATAATAATAATATAATGTAAATAGCTAAATAGCTGTGCTCAGTTTTTAACATGCGTCTATCATCTGAATGATTGTATTTATTACTTATTCCGTACTCTAAAACGCAAATTGAAAATAAAATGTATAATTGGATATATTCTTGTCTTTTGATTTCCTTTTCTTTACCTGGGGAAATCCCTTATGGATACGTCACCCTCCCGGGGGAGAGGGTGGGTTATGTCCGACTCGCACGGACCAAAACCCCACGGTGTACCGACAGACCGCATTGTTGGGGCGGCAAGGGATCGATCTATGCTTCTCCCCTTGGATAGCCGGCCCAACGGTCCACCCGGCGGAAGGTGACCTCGTGCCCCCCTCTCGTGTGCCGAACCTGTGCAATGAGGAGATGGGCCCCCGTCCCATCCCCTCAGGTCCGACTACAGTGGCGGGAGAAGTCGGGCAAAACGCCGCTTACGTGTATCAGTACATGGCGGCGAGGACTCCCGCCTCCAGCTCCCAGGGCAGGGAGCCGGCGAGCGTGAAAGCCGACGCCGAGGACACCGTGCGGTACGCCCGGACCGCCCTCAGTGCCACCGTTGTCGGCCCACACTGGTGCCCCGTAGGCGGCCATCGCCCGCACAACTCCCATATAGAGTCGGCGACACCCAGCACTCGGCCCCCCTATGTTGGGGAGCAGCCGGCCGAGTGCCGCCGCCCATCTTTTGATTTCCTATGACATCCCAATTTTTCAATGATTTAGTTAGGATTATAAACTCAATTTTATTACCCTAAATGGATTTTATAGATATAATTTGCCCATATTGTAACAAAAATAATTACTTGTCTGTTTCGCGAGAAATTGTATCATCTATGAGTTCTACTCTTAAGGTAACGGCATCTTTTTTAAGTGAAGGTGATACAAAGTTATTAAATCAAAGGTAGTGATTATTTTACTCTAAAACGCATACAAAAACTCGCGTTCATACTATCTGCTAATCATGTTTCACGTCTGGTGGGATGTTTGGCTCTTAGAGACAGCTTCTAATGCTGATGAAATATAGTAAGTAAAGTTCATTCATTTTTTTGTCGGCTTTAAAGCGTCTGGCAGAAGTTGTGGCCCTCGAAAAGTGTCTGGCGATACTGGATCCTACTTTAGAATGATATAAAAGACAGGTATAAAATGAGCTATTTAAATTTAAGTAAAGTGGCTCTTATTTGTAGTGACCTTCATCTGTTATCTATACATTAGCTCCAGGCTATAAGTGCGCAGGCGTTCTGTGTATATGAAACACTACTGAGAACTTAAGATTTCATATATATAAAAATAAGTTGTCTAGCAGCTCCTGGATGTAGGACTATAGTCAAAGAGTATAAATAAGTATTATAGGAAACTATAGTGCTCATTGAGCTAGAGGTGATATTTTTATACGTTGCTATGTTACCAAATTATATTTGTTCTTTTTGGAGACTGTACTGGTCAGCGCATGTTTGCACTGGACAACATATTTTTTCTAAATTCCTTGCGTACGAAGTTACGCGTAATCCTGAATTTAAAATAAAATAGCATACTACTTACTTTTTAGAACTTCAGTTATCTATCAGTGAAAGGCTTGTGAAAATCGTTTCGGATATTTCACGTAGATGAAATCGAGAGTAACAGCTAGTACGGAAAATATTTTTTTTAACCGACTAAACTACGCTACTGGCTTAGCAAGCAAGGCCTTTACAGCTTCGCGGATCAGCTTTACAGATCGGATGAACTCGCGCATAACAGTTAGTCTACAATAAAATAGCCTAAGCTACTTCTTATAAGGACAGCAATGAGAGTTCCGTGAAAATCGGTTGAATCATTTTGGAGATAGCACTACGGACGAAGGCACGGGTAACAGCTAGTTTAAAATAAAATAGCCTATGTTACTCTTGTAGACTCCAGCTATTAGCGAAATTCCCATCAAAATTGGTCCAGCAGTTTCCGAAATTACCCAGAACAGACAAAAATTGTAAAAATGACGGTGTGATATTTATGTTTTTGCCACTGCATATAAATACTTTCATATTCAATCAGTAAAAAATTTTATATTCATACAGACGTTTTGTCTTTATTTTGTGTATAGATGTCTGCTATATGAATAACTATTTCTACTTTTAAGTGAATTTATTTTTAAGTTATCATATATATTCATAGAATTATTAGTTAATTTTGTCAATAATTAGAAAATATCTGGTAAAAATGTATTTATTTTAAACTTATGTAAATAAAAAGCTTTTAAATCACATGTTTTATTTATTTTAATCTTTTTTTTTTCATAGAAATACTTTTAAAAGACTCGACAAGTCACAATATGATAACCTTTCAATGCATTTCACATTCATCATTAACTCACTAATCGACATGCAGCTTCGTACAAATCAATAACAACTTACAAACAATAAATACCATAATTATAATTGGACATTTCATTAAAATAATTCCTTTGCATTATGTTTTATATAATAATATCGGAGATTAATTCATTTTATAATTATTCACTATGCGTTATAGATCGAACACAAACATGTGTATACTTTCATCTAGCCGTAAGTGTTCTCGTAAGTTAAAAACACGACGAATAACTAACACCTAATAGCTGAATTTACAAAAGATAGGGTTGATATATTTCGTAATTTGGGATTACTCATCGACCCGGAACTTCGTTTTGAGTCGCACATAAATAATGTTATTAGAAACTGCTTCTATAGGTTAAAAGTACTGTATCGCTTTAGACAGTATTTTAGTATCACATTGAGGAAGCTACTTGTTGATAGTCTAGTTCTATCGAGACTTAATTACTGTGATACAGTGTATGGTCCTTGTCTATTATCGCGTACTGATCGTTCCATCCAGCGTGTGCAGAATGCTTGTGCTAGATTTTGCTTCGATGTCCCGCGCCGTGGGCATATTACACCATTTTTGAATGACGCAAATGTCTTAAAAATGGCGGCACGACGCGAGTTACATATGGCTACGTTACTTTTCGGGCTCATTAAAACCAAAAACCCAAAATATCTGTATGACAAGTTAGAGTGGAGACAAGATAAGCACAGGTATTTTTCATGTTCTCGCACCATGACTAATCCACTATCGATACCTCTCCATAGAACTACCGCTTTCAGAGGGTCATTTAAATATGCTGCCACTCGTTGTTGGAACAACATCCCACCACCATGTCGATCCAAAAAGAGTAAACTTAGCTTTAAACTCTCATATAAGCATTATCTACTGCAATTTCAAACTCAGTAATTTAAGTGACGTATAATGTATTCACGTAGTTTTATTTTAAGCCCTGTTTATTGGTGTGCATTTTTTATTTTTTTAAATCTTTTTCCGTATACATTTACATTTGTTATGTTTAATCCTAAATTTGTGGTTACAGCATTTATTTCTCTTTAGTATGACCAACTTTGACGTGTTACGTGTGTCTGTGTTATTTGTTTGTTCGTCTCAAATTTTGTACTAACTTTAACGTCCGATCTCGGCTTGGCTGTTGCCTGATACATGCAATTCGCGACCTATCTGAGCTAACCTAAGCTAATCTACATATTTATACTTATATGAGTTATTGAAACATATATGTGTACCAAGCATACATACCTCGACAAGTCTTACATTTATTTTATGTTGTATAATCTGAGGGACTGCGTGAGGCAGAAAACAGTAGAGGGAGATGTTATGTCGATGCGAGCGCGGTAAATAAAGCAAAATGGCCGCCTGATTAACTAAAAAGACCGTATGGTCCTAACTACATACAAATGTGTGAATTTAAATTATATTTGTTCTTTTTGGAGACTGTACTGGTCAGCGCACGCTTCATACACATGTTTGCACTGGACAACATATTTTTTCTAAATTCCTTGAGTACGAAGTTACGCGTAATCCTGAATTTAAAATAAAATAGCATACTACTTACTTTTTAGAACTTCAGTTATCTATCAGTGAAAGGCTTGTGAAAATCGTTTCGGATATTTCACGTAGATGAAATCGAGAGTAACAGCTAGTACGGAAAATATTTTTTTTAACCGACTAAACTACGCTACTGGCTTAGCAAGGCCTTTACAGCTTCACGGATCAGCTTTACAGATCGGATGTCATAGAACGTTCTCGATCATTTCGATAAAATGGCGAGATTTCATTCATTGAAGTTTTAATGGTAGAATTTCATCAAAATAGCATCAAATATTAGGCTTTTATAATTTAAGGATGTATAAAATCTTAAACTTTAAGAATTAGGCAACAACGTAAGAAGTACTAACGCTAAATATACTGTTGTTTCAATTCCAGGTTTTCTGTTATAAATCCTCCTTAAAATCAGACTTCAGCTATTAGTGAAATTCCCATCAAAATTGGTCCAGCAGTTTCCGAAATTACCCAATACAGACAAAAATTGTAAAAATGACGGTGTGATATTTATGTTTTTGTCACTGCATATAAATACTTTCATATCCAATCAGTAAAAAAATTTATATTCATACAGACGTTTCGTCTTTATTTTGTGTATATGAATAACTATTTCTACTTTTAACTGAATTTATTTTTAAGTTATCATATATATTCATAGAATTATTAGTTAATTTTGTCAATAATTAGAAAATATCTGGTAAAAATGTATTTATTTTAAACTTATGTAAATAAAAAGCTTTTAAATCACATGTTTTATTTATTTTAATCTTTTTTTTTCATAGAAATACTTTTAAAAGACTCGACAAGTCACAATATGATAACCTTTCAATGCATTTCACATTCATCAATAACTCACTAATCGACATGCAGCTTCGTACAAATCAATAACAACTTACAAACAATAAATACCATAATTATAATTGGACATTTCATTAAAATAATTCCTTTGCATTATGTTTTATATAATAATATCGGAGATTAATTCATTTTATAATTATTCACTATGCGTTATAGATCGAACACAAACATGTGTATACTTTCATCTAGCCGTAAGTGTTCTCGTAAGTTAAAAACACGACGAATAACTAACACCTAATAGCTGAATTTACAAAGAAATATAGCAAAAAATATAATCGAATCGCCTCAACTACGCTGTAACAAAATCAATTCTCATCATATTTACAATCACTGTACATCAACGAAACATTCTAAATATATTAGAGGGGAAAAAATATGTTTAGAACAATATAAAACCTGTGGTAAAATAATTTTATTATTCATATTTAAAAAAAAAAAGTTATTCTTTTAATTAAATTTACGTTTCAAATACACATAATGTTAAATTAATATTTACAGTGTAACTAAACAACTAAAACGAGATGATATGAAAATGAGAAAAATTGCACATTAGATTTCCTTGGACGTATTCTATAACTATAAAAATCTGATGACGTATTATTTCAGTGGCACATGCTTCATCGGATACAATCAGCAACAGTCTTCTGTATAATATTGCATGTTTCTTCCTTGACAAAAAAAAACGAAGAAACTAGCTTTTATAATTTCAGTAACATTTCATGAATTATTGTGGGTCTATGGATATTTTTTTCTTCCATATTATTATTTTTAGATCGTCATCTTTTAAATAGACGTGACAAATCAAAGATTTTGTAAAATTCTGTCAAATTTTACGAGGAAAGTCGCCATTTTGTAGTTGACGTTTACTGTCAAAAGTGTAACAGATAAAAGTATGACATTTCTTAATCTCAATAACAAGATAGAAAACCTTTGGATTATCATGGACCTATTTAAAAGACGATATTCCAAAATATATTTGTCAAAAACGTTGATTTAATTATTCTGTTGCCGAATGTACATAAAGACACAGAGTCGATCTGTCACCGCTATTAATGCATTATTTTATCTAACCCTACACTTAACTACTAAATATATATTTACTTACACTAACAATAATTGGCTATTTAAACCTCGAACATTTATATATTTAGATATTATTCCTTGTAAGTAGTTGTTAGTTTTCTCACATTCCAAAATTACGAGTTATTTTGAGGTTTACAAAGATGGAAGATGCGTACTCATTTGTGCGTAAACATATAAGTCGTCACAAATAAGACTAATAATACGTTTATAATTAATTCGGTCGAATACACGTTACAAAAATTACAATTTAATTCCAAATACGTAATATTTGTAATTAATTTTATATAAAGATCGATAGCTATATACTTTATTGATACATTTTTGTGAATTCATCATAGAACACTCTAGAAACTTATTGAGTTTATTATAATTATTAATGTGTGATAAAAATTGAAAAATGTAATAAATGATAATAAGTGATTTCTGTACCATGTATTGGACCACAGATAATTTTATTACCTAAATCACTACGATATTATGAAAATTAGAAGTAATAACGTTATTTATGAAAGTCTACTAGTGTGAAAATGGCTATGTCTTCCAACGTAGATATTAGATTTGTACTGATTTTTAAGACTGGATACTCCTTTGAACATATATCATCTCAATTTAACTTCGCAGTAAAATCAATATAAATCTAATGTATATACATACTTATTTCATTACAGACATGTATTATAGGCCGTTAATTCTAAAAAATATCGTATAAAACGCCTTATTCAAAATTGTTGTCATGTGAAAAAAGTGGAAAATCTAACGTTCCTATTTTCTTATTTCCCGAGCAGGTGCTGTGGCAGATGTACCGTCTTAATTTATAAAATTAATAATTAAACCGTAAATGTTTTAAAGTATATTATATTATTGTTTACTAATTTCTCAGCGTCATAGAACGTTCTCGATCATTTCGACAAAATGGCGAGATTTCATTCATTGATGTTTTAATGGTAGAATTTTATCAAAATAGCATCAAATATTAGGCTTTTATAATTTAAGCATGTATAAAATATTAAACTTTAAGAATTAGGCAACAACGTAAGAAGTACTAACGCTAAATATACTGTTGTTTCAATTCCAGGTTTTCTGTTATAAATCCTCCTTAAAATCAGACTCATACGAACCGATAATAAGCTGGTTGGACGAAGTGATCGTGTATTTAAATAAATTTATTGAATATATATATAGAATAGAATAATTCCTTCGGCATGTCAACTAATAGATCGACGTTATTATTTTATAGTATAGTTAAAAAAAATGTGCATGAAAATATGTATTATATGTAAAATATTCAGTATAATACAGAAGAGACTCGAATTTATTTTTCAAAAGTAAATATTTTTCCGAGAAATACAATAAATAAAATAGAAAAGGTCTTTAAATTATTTATAATATCTTACCAACGTCAATAAGGTTGAGAGGAAATATGTTTTCCATTTCATATATAATCAAGCGTAATTTTTTAAATTTAATAAATATTATCTTTTTGTATATGCGAATTGTAAAAGGCGAGACGAAAATTTATTCGAACGATTTGATGAATTCCCGTGTTAAAATTAAAAATTAAGTTCGGTGCTGTTAATTCATCGATATCGAAATTGCAGAACGATTTAAATCATTATTTTCGGGTAAATACAGCGTCTTACCGATATGTATATAGGGGCCGCGTTATTGGCGATCAACTAAATTATACATGGAATCTAGATACACTATCACTAGACGCTAAGATCTATATATTATTGTAATGGCATTTATTGTAAAACTTAATATTTCATTCGAGTAAAACCGTCGAGAATTTCAACAACTTCAATGGCCTTCATTGTGGAAGGAACGACGCTAGTAGACGGTAATAAAGGTAAAATCATTAAAACTAGTAGTTACATATTAAAATTTGTTCTAATTACGAGACGTTGGATGTTTTGTTCCTCTCGAGGGTCGCTTTAGAGCTGCTTTCAATGCCGGAGTCCTCGTCTCCGCTGTCGAGGACGGTTCCCTCTCCCTTCACCGCTTCAACAACTTTGGCACTTTCCTCTTGTAGCGCTACTTCCTTCTGGGATTCCACATCCTCCGTTAGTATGATCTTCTGGGATTCCACATCGTCCGTTAGTATGATCTTCTGGGATTCCACATCCTCCGTTAGTATAATCTTCTGTTCGGGTTCGACCTTCTGCACGCTCTTACCGAACGTGGAAAACGTCGGTTCCGGTAGCGGTAGGTCTTCCGAGTCCTGTACGGGGAGGGAATTAGTCACGACGGGGGTTTCGTCGGTCATGACGAGGGGTGTCGCTGAGGGAGTGTCCGAGGGTGTGTCCTGGGAGCGTCTCTTCGGCTTCTCGAGTATAAAGTTGAAGACCCTGTTGTGTCGGGGCGAGGGGATGTGCGGGCTCGGGGGGAGGTCTAGTTTCAGCTTGTCCCGGGTGTGTCGGAGTCCGCCGAGCGCTTCGCCCCCGGGGGAGCTCGGACTGACGGACTCACTAGAGCTGCCGCTGTCGAGGCTCCTCCATGTTAATTGTTCCGTGTCAGGTAACTTCTTCGTTTTAAATTCCTCATCGGTCGTCGATCCCGGCGTGATGTCCTCGACCCCGGAGTCGGGGGTCGTGAAGTCCAGACTGGGGGTTCGAGTCTGGAGCAAAGTAGTCGGGGGCAGGGGTGAGGGTGGGGGAGGGAACTCATCGGTAATGTCGTCGGAGAGGTCGCGTTCGAGTAGGGCAGCGGGCTTCATGTGCATTCCGGGGAAGAATTGGCTCGTCGTCGACATTATGCCGAGGCTTTCGAAAGGCCGCGCGGACGACGATATAAAGAAATCTTCATCATAATCTGTGGAATATATTCATATTATATAGTCAAGTATTACATAGACACTGATGCGGGGTGGAGGTCCTTGATTTGTTTATTTTTGATAACATAGGGGATGGGGTGTGACTCCATTTTTTTCCAAAAAAGTAATATTATTGAACTATAAAATATGATTATTTATTTCAACAAATCGTTTGATGACACAATCGATGGAACAAACCTTTGGAAGGCTATTCTATCTTAGAGGGGAGAGATTAGTTCAAAATTTCATTAATTATATCCATTCCTACCAACATTACATTTTAATGCCTAATATTACAAATAGAACCGAGTCATATAGAATGGCATAAGAAGTATAGTTTACCTGAACCGAAGGCAATACCGGAGCGCAACGGGTACAAGTCGAGCGGACTCGGGCCACCGAACAACTGTCCGTACCCTAACTCCGCCTCTTCAACACTACTCGGGTCCCAATCTGATACCAATGAACAAAATATCATCACTACTTTATTATGATATACAGAGCGGGAATATAGGAGTAGAGGAAGGTCGGCAAAGGTAGAGATGGAAGAATAGTATGTGTATTTAACAAGAGATAGTGGAAGAGGAAAATATGTTGTGCGTGCCGACCCTACATAGGTGGGATAAAGGTAAGATGACGAAGTGCTTCTGCTGACAATTTTTTTGCATATAGTGTAATTAATTGTCGAGAAATTAAAATACAGTGGTGAAGAATCTACATATGACAATTCCCTATGGCTTCCATTTGAAAAAAACGCTATCTTATGGACATTTAGCATTCTTCTTTATACGACAACTAACTTAAAGCTTATTGAGCCCAGTTTCAAGTGCACACCGACACCTAAACGCGACACCATGAAGTTGGGTAGTAATTGTCTATCAAGTTTTCGTGATAACTATATTTAAAGTGGGTTATTGAATATAAAATATAATGTTATACTTAAATATGCGTATATGTGTGACAATTTATGTGAGTATTCGTGATAAAAGTGATTCTTTATAATATACATTTTTTTAAGTAGGTTTATAGATTTGAGGTTAACTGTCGGTATATATTCTATTTATTATTTGATAAATAGTTTATTCTACTTAGAATTTTGTGCGTTACTTGATTCTTTATACATAGATCTGATATAGAAAAATTATTTTAAAACTATTTATATTTTTTAAATCAAAAAGTTGTCAATTGTATTTAATGTCTTTCTTAAGCTAGAGAAGTATAATTTCTTACGTGCGTACACACATAGATTTTTTTCTAGTATTAAAATTACGCTACAAAAATTAGAATTTATCTGGATTGTCTTTTAAAAGTTTAATTTATTTTCGACAATTTTATCGCTTTACACGAGGTTTGATACTGGTTGTATGGGGAAAAAAAAAAGTAATTACCCGAGTAGGTGGAGAAGTCAGGTAGGTAGGGCGCGGGCGAGTCCGCGTCGGGCGCCTCGCGCGGGTACTCGTACACGCAGTGGTACTTCTGCCGCTTGAACACTACACGTTTCTTACTATCCTGATAAACACAAACCGTATATACATTAAAAAAAAGACCATTTCTCTTGTGAAAATTGGCGGAAAAATTAAAATCGCGTTTTTTATCTAAACTTATTAATTGGAATATGGGAATGAATACGTACATAAATACGTAAAAATGAAAAAAAAAATTAGGCAAGATATCCAACCATAAATTTTAATTTCAATCTGTATATTAGAGTACGGAATACATAACAAATACAATCATTCAGATGATTGGCGTTGGCTGTTCTATCGAGCGCCTTTAATTTTACCGCTATTCCGCGACCGTGCGTCAACTGTAATGCAACATGCGATAGAAGGACGAAAAAATTTAACGCGATGGAAAAAAGTTTCGCTTTAAAAAACAATCTGTTGCTGGTGTTACTGAGTCTGAAAAGTTTTTTGTTAGGTTAGGTATGTATGTGTTACAAACATAATTATAGTACATACCGGAGCCGCTTGCTCAAGACTCCTGAGCGAGGACTTGGACGGTGCGGCGCGACAGTCCCACGACGACGGCACGAACTCCACCTCGTCCCCTTCCGAGCCCGAGCCCGAACCCGAGTCCCCTGACCCGTCGGACAGGCCTCCGTCCTCCGACGCCCTCTCCCCCGACTGCGCTGCCCCGGACTGAGAACCGCCTTCCCTCTGCTGATTGTTATAAAACTAATTGTAATTTAGCAATCATTTTTACATGGCATGACAGAACATTTAAAACATAAATAAAAATCAATTGTCGAACGTATGTAAGCACATTACTTCAGTTCGAACTGCTCTGCACCGATTTGGCAAACTCCTTGTGTCTATAATTGTGTTACATTGCTGGTTACATTTTAAAATGAGCATCAACATTTTAAGATGAGTGACTAGTCAACATCTAGTTTTAACTGTGAGTAAACCATAAGAAATGATGCGTCTTGGAATAAGGCGCTTTAATGAGCAAGGAACTTACTCCAACAATAATGCCCATGATCGTAGTTCTCCTGTGTGCTCCCAAAGATTTGATTCAGTATGTTCAATTTTACATAATAATTACCAGTCATACGCTACTTTGCATTGATTACGTTATAAAACTTCAGAATAATCACCCTTTAATAATAAAAGTTTCTAGTTCTCACGACGATTATTTTCTACTGAGAATCTTTACTTCTTTACAGTAATAGTATAGATGATCAACATATCAATGGAGTAGTCTTACTTTTTAATTTAATATATGTCCTTCACAAATTATGTCAAAATTCTATTTCCAGTAAGAAAACAAACGCGGAATAACATACGACTTGAGTTGACTTGAGTTGAGTTCTATTCAATAGCTGACCGGCGGCTACTATAGACTAATCTAATCTCTTAGAAATTGGTATTAACTGAAGACATTCTTTATTTCTTGTACTGTACGTTAATATACAAAATATATATGTATGGTGAAGGAATGTTTCTATTTAAATACAAAATGGAAGGTGAGCAAACCAAAATGGAATATGAAATACATATGAAAAATATTTTTGAAATACGGATTCAAATGGGATTTTTTCTCAATAAGCAAACCGTTTTAACTTGTATAAATTAAAGTCACATAAATATAAAACAATCATTCCACACTAAACTTTTTTAAATTTGTTTTAAGTTTTCAATTATCCTATTCAGTATTTCAAAAATCGACAAAATGATACAAAATAAATAAGGTAATAATGGTAAATAATAATACAGGATAGACTTACGTGTTGGAAATGCGTTGTCGGTGCGACAGAGGTCTCGTGCCCGTCACCGCCCTACGCGCACACGCACAACGCACACATTATCATGCAAGCACACACCGACACCGCGACATACAGACGCTATTATATATTTATACACGTGTACACACATAAAAACACATTGATCATAACTTAACACATGTTTATTCAGATAATGAACATTTTCTACGGCTACGTACGACCCTCGTCAATCTTTTTGACCGCTCTGAATATAGTCGCAAGTGCGGGCTTACGCGTAATTTAGACAAAAGTTTAATACAAAGTTAAAATATTTAAAAAAATATTATGCATATAATAAAATACGTTTCTATACCTAAATTTGTGTTTTATATAATAGGCCATAATTCATAAGTGGTTCTTTCCATCCAGGCCTTTTTAGCCACTTCTTTTTATGGGGGTACGCTAATTTTCGAAAATTGTTAGTACATATTTTTTAATGAACTCTACTACAGAGACAAACTGCTGTGAATCGCCGTAACTGTTCAAGAACAAGTGCGGGCTTACGCGTAATTTAGACAAAAGTTTAATACAAAGTTAAAATATTTAAAAAAATATTATGCATATAATAAAATACGTTTCTATACCTAAATTTGTGTTTTATATAATAGGCCATAATTCTGTATAAATAATAAATTGTAAAAGTTACCAAGATTATTTTTTTTCATCATTATTTTTAGTTTTTAGGGCAATTTTACGATATCATCAAAATTCTCATTAAGGGCACTGCATGCCCCCGCAAGCCCCCACAAAAATAGCCCTGGTTCTATCTATATTTTCAGAACTGGCGACCTATAAATAATTACTTCAAGATTTCAGTCACTGATATCGGCTGTAGGTTGCATTATTACAGACGATTTAAAAATATTTATTATCTGAACAAATATATGTACATTTATCAATAGTCAAAATTACTAACCATACACATGTATAAATATACCATAAGATACTTCTGAACCTAATTATAGGGGTTGTTATCATATTCAAATGCAAAATATAGCAATGAGCTTCTATATTAATTTATAAATAAAATTAATTACATAACTTTATTATATAACATTTTGCATGAAAATAATAATAACTTGAGTATCATAAATATTGTATTGTATTAAGCAGGGGTCATTTTTGGAGAGTACAGGGGGATGCAAATTTATCTACCTATATTTTTGTAATTCAATTTGACGTTCATAATTAATCACACTTTACTATAGAAAAAAAATCTACTTACAAACTAACCAACGAAGTAGTTGTAAGAAAATATTTTACAGTCTAAGTTATAAAAAAGTGAACAACTAAGCCCAAAACAAAACCGGCTAAGTGCCTTAAGCGCTCGCCTTAGTAGTCCGGTGAAGCTGTAAAGACCTTGCTAGGTCAATAGCGTAGTAAGTTCGAGAAAAAAAAAACAAAAAAAAAATTAACAACTAATATATATAGAAGACTGTCAAATTAAATTACTTAATATTACTTCATATAATTTACTAAGCGAACAAAGGTAGGTACAAAGATCCACACCATAAGATTAATCACAAAGAACGCTGGAATAGAGATAGTTCAGTTAGGGACTAAACACATGACCCAAATGAATATTATCACCAAACTTTATAATAGAAGCAACATAATTTATCAGGGGGAAAAAAATGCATTACACAAAATCATATCCAAAACCGTTCACAAGCATACAGGTAATAATATTTAAAGTTAACTCCAGTATTCTCATGAGGAATAAAATTAATCAGATATTAAACACAAAACAACCCTTTTAAAACAAAATACAGAGAGCAACCTATTAAACTAATATTCCCTTGTCATACATGTTTTCTTTTTAATGTTATATCGAATGTCGGATATAACTCAATCCTATACGTAAAGCCAACAACACCTACCTTCCATATGAATTCACCACTAGACGAGTTACTAGAGTCACTATCGCTGTCCCATTCCTTTATTAAAACTCCAACGGTGTTGTTTGCTTTGCTGTCTTTGTCGCACTCGGGCGACATGGGTTCGGTGGGCGAGTCTTGGGTAAACGAAGTGCTCATTATTTCTGTAGCCGGTCCTGAAGATTATATAATAATATCTTATAAGAAAACGTGTTTTTGAAGCGAAAACTTATTTAATCCCGCTGTGGTTTGAATCGCGATGAAACGAAAAACCGGCAGTAAAAAGAGACATACATACGACTTAACGGACAACAGAATGAGATAGAATACATTATACAGTGTTTATATTCGCAGTCTCCTCATTTTATGTTGAACTATCTAATACTTGTCCCGATTCGAGCGTTGTATCTGAGTATGTTTGTACGCAAAAACCGACATTAATACACACGACTTAATGGGCAACAGAATGAGACGGAATATTTTTTGGGGGTTTTACTTCTATCGCGTGTGAACTGGACACACATTTTCTTCAAGTATTAAAAATAAGTACAGAGCTATAGCTATCAGAGTGCCACTACTGCGGGTGTTACACATAGTGTATAGGGGTCGCGATCGGACAAAATTTACATTTATTATCGTACTACAAATATGCAGAACCTGAATGTCAACCAAATTAGGCCGTAAAGGTCGATTACAATTTTTTTTAATATTAAAAAAAAACATTAAATAAATTTGAACTATTTTCATATTAATCTCTATCTGATTCATTTATTGAAATTATATTTTGAAGAATGTTTACGAAAGTATAAATTCGCATGGACTGTCCAAAACCATAAGGGATTAAACTCCATTCAAATGAATATATAATGCACTTATAATTCCTTATAATGCACTCAATAATCAACAGACTGTTGGCAGCATGATTTTAAATATATACCGTATTTAATACAAAGTTTGTTTTTATTACAAATTATGTAATGTACAGTTATAATTTTAAAAAAATTGTTTAGATATTTAAAAGCTTGATTCGTCAGTTTGAGATCTGGGTCTCAAAAAATCAGCCGAGAGTTATAATGAAAACAAACTTACCAGTAAATCGGATGTCACTCAACAGAGGGAAATACGAATTCAGCTGACAAAATTTCTTTTCATTCTGTAAAAAATTATCAGTAACTGAAGACATCTTCTCATTGTTCATCTCAGGTATACCATTAACTTTCATCTCTGGCTGTTTGTTTTCCATAACAATGTCCTTAGAAGTTTGTGGAGCCGTATCTAATAAACTCTTATTTACAAGGACTTCATCTTCCGCTGGATTTAATTCAGTCACCTCATCTATTTTATTATCTGTATCGTCTACATTACTCTCAATTAATTCTTCAAATGTTTCACTCAAAAAATGTACCGTCGCGTAATTTTCATTTTTTCCATTAACAGTAGCATCTTCATTATCTCTGTTTAAGTGATTCTCAGCGACATCTTCCTCTACAGATCGTTTTTCACTCCCTTCAATTTGGTTAGCTATTGCAGTTTCTAAAGTGTTTCCATCATTTTTGACAACAGACCGATTTATAGTCTGTTTATTGTCCAAATTAATTTCTCCATTCATTCTATCTTCTAACAACTCTCCGTTACTTTGAGTAAATCGTGTATTTATATGCGAATCGTAAGTTTGATTCCCATCCATCATTTTCGCTTCGGTGTGCGAATCAAAAGTAACATTCGGACTGTTTCTAAAAACGTCCAAAGGGGCCTCAGTTATAATTATCGAATGAGGCTGTTCTATCTCATCGTCTACATCAAAATTTATTAAAAAGTTACTAGGAGGTTCTCTAACATTAACTAAATCGTGAGATTCTATTAAATTCGTAAAATTAGGCGGACTTATATTTAGAGATTGCATTTGTGTATTGCTCATTCCACTTTTAGAATGGCTTATCAGATCGTTAATGGTACTATACATTGCCATATCACTGGACATCCTCTCGCTCTTTAAAAACATTGAACTCGCATCAATCAAGGAAGACAGATCCTGAGGTCGGTTCTTCGCTGAATCTTCGAAACAGCGAAATTCTTCCGAATTAATTCCACTTTCTATTTGACTAGACTTATCTCTTGAATCTTGTTGTTTGGTTATTACAGAATATTCGAAATCTGAATAGGTCGGAGTTCGTTCGGACTCAACATAACTGTCTTTATAATTAATTTCACTAAATGTTTTGTTTTCCCCTTCAAGCAGCAATTCAGTATTTTGTTGCTCGGGGTCGTTATTTGACGATAAATCCTGAGGCCTACCTTCCACAGATATCTGGAAAACGTCAAAGTTTGGTATGTTCATCCTGTATTCGAAATTTTCCTTCTTAACTAAGGGTAGGTTCATTGGTATCGGTTCGATATTATCTGAATCATCGGGAAATTCCATAAACGGGGTGCTTGTAACAGAAGGTACCATGTAAGTTCTGTATTGAACGTTCGCACTATCGTTTATTTGGTGTAATTGATTTTGATTTTCAATTCTATCTAAATTGTCTACGAAGCTGTCTTGCAGACAAACTATTTCTACACTTTCCATTTTCTTAAACTGCGGTGCTGAATGTAACTGTGGACTACTATCTTCCAGTTCCTTATCTTCCGTTACTTTTGGTGGAGTTATGTCAATGTTTTCGATGGGTGATCTTCTAACCAACTCCGGCTGAGGAAGTTTCCAAATGTCATCCATTGCCGATGGGATTTCAGTGGTGCAATTCGAGTAAGACGGTAATCCAGACATCAGAGTACCGTACGCCAAGTCTTTAGTTTGACTGTTCTTTGTTGAATCGTTCTCATCGGATTTTGTTATAACAGACGGTGTTGTACCTGTCGGTTCAGTCTTTACTTTCGTATATGTATAATTATCGTTGACAGTTATTGAATCAGGCGAGAAAGTTTCGCAAGCTTCTGATTTGCTGTCATGTATGATGTATGTAGAACAATGGCTTAATTCTTTTTCATCGTCGTTATGTGTTAAAGTGTCGGTGCTTTCGCTTTGGGCTTCGTCTTTTTCCTTAGCGAAGTCGATAGGTGATTCGGGATCCATTGCGAGGTCGTCGAAATTTTCCTCAACATTGTAAAGTGTATCGTTTGAACACCATGAGTCGATGCTCGTCGCTTTAGAGAGACATTCAGAGGGTTTCGAAAGTTTCGCATCTGTGGGTTGAGTCGTTTTGGACAAAGTTGATACGCCCGTGGCGTTGTCGAAATTGTCCGATGTCTCCGGAACAGACGTGTCGGTCATAGGACTAAGTAAGAATGGCGAAACTTGCGATATTCTTTCGCAGGTTGATTCTTTCTCGTCTTCGTTTTTATTATAAGCTGTATTATTGACAGGGGATTGCGCGTTATCGTTAACAATTTTAAAAAGGCTGCCGTTCAAACTATCTGCACTCATAGTCATTCTGTAATGAGTAATTTTATATTAAATGTATAATCCATTCATCGTGTTATGAATTAATAATATAATCAATACTACCACACTAAGTACGAAGCTATATAATAAATTGATGAAATTCATTAACAAAACTATCAAAAAGAAAAGTTAACATAATACTGTGCACCAAGATGTAGGGAGCAGTAAAGAGTAAGTGTAAATTAATTTTACTTGCTTTATTTTTATCCTAGATTTTAATGTCATTATTTGAAAATTATACAAGAAATTAATTTACACTTACTCTTTACTGCTCCCTACATCTTGGTGCACAGTATAGGTGTTGTTGGCCGAGCGTTCGTTCGATTTTATAGTGTATGTGGATTGTTCGTGCGGTTCGCTGCCCACATCATTATGCGAGTCACTACATGGGTCAGCTTGCTCGCAGGTGTGCTCATTGTTATGAGCGTTGCTGTGTTCATTGCACGGATTACTGTGCTCGCCATTACGCTGATCGCCGTGTTCATCATTGCGTGGTTCGTGATTATGTGTATCGCTGTGTACGTCACTGCGCTGGTCGTTGTGCGCGTCACTGCGTGGATCACTGTGCGCGTCACTGCCTGGATCGCTGTGCGCGTCACTGCGAAGGTCACTACGTGGCTCACTATGCACACCGGTAGGCATGTCTGTAGCTTCATCGGTGGAATTGTTGCATGGTTCCGGGTAGCTTTCTGAGGAATCCGTGCGTGTTGATGCATTCCCTGGATGAAATGGACAATGACAATGTGTAACAAAAGCGAAAATTGTTTATTAACTGCAACCATTCTCACTGTTGTTAAACGGCATGAAAATTTTTATACTAATACTAATGAGAAATGAAAACATTGACAACAGTTATTAAAGTAAATGTAATTACTTGTCTTTATTTATTGGCACGCAAGATGTAGTTAAGTGTTTGAAATTAGAATTCTTAGTCAAACAAAAATTATTTTGATTTGAAATGGCCAGTACTGCAGAACGGCAATTTCATAGGCAAATCACCTATATATATATATATTGATCGTCGATATTACATCATTACAAAGTGCAGTTAACACTTCCCGTGCCAGATGTACCACAGATGATATACAATTTGATAATGAAAGAATTACTTATGAAATGGTAAGCATGATCTTGTAACGTAATATTGTATGATAATACGTGATGTAGTCCGGTGAAGCTATGGAGGCCTGTCAGGCGAATAGCGTAGACATTTCGAAAAACAAGTATGGTAATACATCGGTTTTTTGTCAAAATGTCAAATGGCTTGAAGAACATGTCGGGCAAAAATGGCTTGGCACGGAACATCTTAACTATATATTTTAATAATATTACACGACTTGCGTCCTTATATTTCAAAATGAACTAAATCTAATTTCAATTGTTCATAAAACATGTTTAATTTTTTTAACATTTCCAGATTCACCGAGAACTAAGCTCAAACATTACCGTCCATAAAGTTTTTAGTTTTTTTTTTATGATCTTCATATTTTAAATCATTTCAAAATTTGAAGATCTTGAATGACAACTTAAAACATTAAGAACGGCTGAAATTGGATTTAGCTAATTTGGAAATGTAACGACACAATGAATGAATAGTGTAACTCACAGTTAATATCGTTCTCGTAAGCGCAGAGTTGCTGGCCTGTTTCCTCAGCGATGGGGCTGAGTGCACCCGGGTAGCTCACCACTAGCTCGGGAGGAGGTGGTAATTCCAAAGACCATTCGTTGTCGCAAGCCGGTTCTATTGCTGCTACCTGCAAAGATCAACTCTTATATTAATTACTAGCTTTTGCTCACTACTTCGCCTTGATTATCACGTGATTTGAGCTATCCCTCGGGAATAGTGTTTTTAGTTTTAGCTTAGGAACTTTTAAAGTAAAACTTCTTGTGGTAGGGCTTTGAAACTCTGATCCGCAACTTCTTTGTGTGAGGAAAAGTGACGGGGGTAAACACTGTGTCGGGTAGAGTAAGAGCAGTGTCTCGCTTGTCTTCGGATATTGAGGAAAAGTGACTTGTAAAATGACACTTCTACCGCGTGTCAACTACACACAATTTTTTTTCTGGGTGAATGATACACTGTGCGCTTATTTCTGTACCCTCGATAAAGTGTGTGCAACATTTCATTTCACATTAGATATTACTAGTAACAGCTTTTTTGGGTAACCAGTATTAAGTTCAATAAAAACGTCACAAAGCACATTACTAATTTACAGGACAATAAGTTGAAAGTCCATGTCAAGTAGGTTTTATTTATTAGCTTCGCTAGCCTTTATGTGAATCACATCTATCCCTCAGAAACACCATAATTTTTAAATAAAACTTCTTTACACACGCTTGACTTGGGGAGTAAGCGGGTGTTTGCGTCACGAGAGTCTTACGAAAACATGTGCTCGGGCGAAGCGAACGGAAGTTGAGAAGGAGATATAAGATAGTGAGGATTAAAGAGAGAGAGAGTTACGTTTCGTATTATCAATGAAAACCCATAATAAATTTAAATATTTGTTGATAATTAATATATGGATATATTATACATATATCAGACGACTATTGAGACAGTAGCAATATTTCTGGAGGACTATGTGCACTCGATTCTCGTTCCAAATAAATTTAAAAATAGCTGCTTATTATTTGACCTACTTATCTAAAAAATACAAATATTATACGCAATCTTCTACGCATCTATGTTAAAGTACAGTGTCAATGACCGTCGGGTGACTCCACTTTCATTTAAAAAGAAACGTGGAAACGTCAGGAACAAAACAAAAGGGTTTATTGCCTGTTTTACCATCGAAAGTTATTAACTCCGGGTCGCCCATTGTAACTTTTACCACCGGTAATTGCACTTAAGTTTATTATTTTATTTACACGTTAGTAGCTATAATTTTCAGTCTTAGAACTAACTTTCACTTAGGTTTTCTTGGTTGTTTGTTAGTATTTGTTTTAATATTATTACTAAATGTAATCACGAAGTGTCATATCCTAAAATACTGCGAGTGTCTAAACACTCACCTGGTATATGTATATACATACATATAGATGAAGCTAAAGAAGTTTTACTTTAGTAGTGTGGTCTAAAGCACACTTATATCTTTATTTTCAGGAAAAGCTACGCCTGTCCTTTATTGTACTCCTGATAACATGTACGCATTTCACAATGATCGGTTGAGTAATTAAGAAGTAAAAACATAATAAACAAACTCACTTTCACATTAATAATATTAATAAGGATAGGGTGGATTATATTAGTTTTCACGCCATCATGTGCAGGGTATGGCAGAGTCCCATACTGGGACATTGGGTACTACTATATACCACTGCACTGTGGCATAACAAAAATAATTAGTTGTTATTCTTAGTAGATGTAAGTACTGACACTAGTTTCTAAGTTGTGTGTATATTATCTAAATAGACGTTTGTTTTTCTGAACTGGTTGCAATTTTAATATTCATAAAGCCTAGTCAAAGAAAGCATTTTAAATTTTGATTAGATATTTATGTTATAGAAAGGCAAGGTTTGTTCATTCAGATATAAAAATAATATTAATAATTCTAATCGCACAGTATAATATATGTGTAGGTCGATATAGTGACAAGTTAATTTCACAACTGTAATTGTGGCCTCCATAGCTCAGGGGTTAGAGCACTGGTCTTGTAAACCAGGGGTCGAGAGTTCAAATCTCTCTGGAGGCATCAACACTTTTTTTATTCTTTTAATAGAATGAATGTAGTTCAATATAGTTATTTCCTACACAATAATTTTCAATTATATAATAATAATAAATGGTAACTTGTATGTCAGTTAATATCAATTGTCATTAATAATTCAACCTAAATTTTTTTTCATTTGTACCAATAAAAATGTATTGCTTTAACTACCTTACTGATGATATAAAAAAAGTTGTGTATGTAAGTGATAAAGATGTACAAGATGAATACTCACTTGTGCTAGTGGTAATTTCAGTTCCAATTCATTTCTCAGTGCCTGCACACACTCTTCATCCAGCGTGAGACCCTCTCGTAATTCTTCTACAGACCCATAGTTACCGGCTAAGAATGTTTCAGGAGTTGCATCATTCGTCCCTCCTCCCATGCCTTCAACATTCAGGGGACCGGAGTATTCAATATTTAGATTATTCTCATTCTCCGCCATTGCTAATTTCGATGTTATCTGTAACTCTATTTGGTTCAGATCAATCTCGTTTTGTAACGTGTTTATTGTTTCCGTTGGAGTATTTAAATCAATGTCGACTATGTACTTCTGTTGCGACGTTACCGCTGTGAATACTCCAGGAGAGTTGGGCGGAGTCGATGGTGATACATGTTTCTCCGTCACAGAGTGGCCACTTTCATCTGTGTTCGTCTCAGTCTGTGGTTCGGATTGTTCCGCTTTCGTTTCGTTATCAACACTCTGTAGATGTAATTCCTCAGCTTTCATTTCACTTACAGTAGCAATGTTATCAAATACAAAATCGTCGTGAGCTATATCTGGGACTTCATTTAGGAAATTTCCATCGCGTAACGGTGATGGTGTTTCAAGATTCATTTCACTAAAATTCGAAGAAAACGCTAACACCTCTTCCCTTGGATAGTCAACAAATTCTGCCGATTTTAAGCCTTTAAACAATTCCAAAGAACAATTTTCAAATGGACCTAAAACAACGGAGCTATTTTCGTCAAATGTGTCTGTTTGATGGCTCTTTGTAGGCGACTCAAAAGGACTCATGCTTTCTGGAACAAAAGTCTGTTCTAATTTCGTTAAAGTCACCCCTGGACCGTAATCTGGGATATTATATTCAGAAAGATTTTGAGCTTCGTGTTCTGCACTCAAATTTTCAAGAACATTCTCTGTAGAGCCATCGCTTACTATAGGAGTACTAGATACTAAAGTGTTTTCAACATCTTTATTACAATGAATTCTCTCCAAGTGCAGAAAATCATCCACAACCTTTAATATACCGATACTGGGCAAATCTAAATATACTGTAGATTCATTTTTTATTAAAGAAATATTTCCTAAGGATGATGTATCCAAGCATGGTTCTTTAATATGATAATGAACGGTATCATTTCTTAAAGTATCATTACTCATGAGATCTAAGTAAACAGTGCTGTTGTTTGAACATGATTCTAGTTTATTAACATCAATATTAAAACACGAATCTGCGGGTCCAGCAGGGCTCTGAGCTTGTTCTTTTAGATCAGAAATAGCTATTTCATTCCAACTTTCTGTTATTTCATTTGGAGCTATATATAACTGATTTTTCTCAGCATCCAAACTATCAAACAATGGTTCCTCTTTGAAACTGGCAACAATGTCAGATTCCACAACTGTTTTTTTTAGGATTGTTTCATCATTTAAAGATGCATTCACATCTTGCACATTGTTAAGTTGTGCAATATCTTCAACTATTGGTTCTTCTTGATGGAAGATTAATTCTTGCGTCTGCTTAACATTTTCGCTAGTTCTTATTACATCTGTCTCAGCTTTGGATTCTAATACAGCCGGTGAAACAAGGTTCACAATATTTTCTAGACTGTCTGAATTAGTTGTCAAAGTTGCTTCCACAGTTTCTTCTTCATTGTACACTTTTTCCTGCTTTGGCACAAAACTATTTTTGGTTGGCAACTCAGAGTCTTCAGCAGCTATTTCATTAACTCTCATTTCAATCATGCTGTTGTTTACTATGTTTTGAATGATTTTATTTTCATCTTCCATTTCTGTTGTACTTTTATTTATTTCATCGTTATTTTCATTATCTGAATTTTGTGCAGATTCTTCTTGCTGCAGGAATGTGAATACAGATTCTACATGTTTTATGTCCTGTTCATTGTCAACGTCACACGTAGGCTTTTTCACAACAGCATTAAACAAAACTTCGGCTGCATCTTCATTTGCTTTGTGTACAGGTATTAAGATTTCATTATATAAGTCTTCTTTTAATTCTTCGATTTTACTCCCATTTGTTATTCTATCATCAGGGATTTTGTGTTCTATAGTATTCTGAGAACAATTAAGATTTCTGCTATTATCTAAATCATTTTCTCGAATGGAATCATGGCCTATAATTTCTCGCTTATATTCATTTTCTACAGATATACAACAAAATTCCATATCTCCGTGTTGATTTATTATAGCAGAAACTGGTTTAGATTCAATTTCTTTGTAAATATCATTTTTGTCTAGTACGATTGGTAGAAATCCTGGTATCTCCTCAAAATTGTTTGTTAAAGATACTCCTTCGTCTTTATTGCTTCTTTGTGATTGTATATCGCAAGTTTCGTTATTTCTGTGAATTAACTGTTCATTTTCTTTATCTACTTCTAATGTATTTGAACAAGTATAATTTTCAATAGGAATATCCCTTTTCAATTCTGGAGCATCAATTAGGGGTTGTGTATTTTCTTCTTTACATCTTTCCCCTTTCTCTATTTCTATGAATGTATCACTACTAAGTTCTAGAACTGGATTCTTTGTACCATACATTTCATTCTCAATGAGATCACTAAAAACAGTTTCTTCACGACCGTAACTGCCTTCACACTCTGTATAATTAACTACGGGATTAGATTCAAAATTATTCACTTGTTCTAATTTAGATGAGCTACTTTGTCGAGGTATAGCGTTATTATTATCAATGACTGAAAACACGTCATATTTTTCTGTATTTGATATAGTTTGTACTATCAAATTAGGCAAGACATCTTCTACAATTTCTGCTCTTACAATAAAATCCGAATCTTTAGTTTCGTTATTTAAATTTTCTATATGTTTTATTGACTTAGTTTCTTCTCTAATATCAGTTCTTTCTGTTAATTTACTATCACATGGTGTTCGACAGTCTTCATTTTTTGTTTCTTCAACATTTATACTTACACTAGATAATGACACTACACATAATTCCTTCAAATTGGGCACATTATTATCACTAGCCATTGCATCGTTTCCTTTTGGTATTTCTTTATTTTGATCGTCAGACTTAATTTCTCTATCTACAGTGATATCCGGGTCTTTTCGTGTCCCCATTTTATCACTTGTAAGAATAGGTATGATGATGTCTATATCTTTCATTGGTGTGTCAGGGGTCAGATTTTCTAAAGTGTGTTGACTACTTGTATCACTATGCCGTTCAAACGAATGACTTAATGTACCAATAGTATCACGATCTGTATCATTCTCCGCACAGGACTCATCCTCTTTGGAATTACTGTTAAAACCGGTCTCTATAATACTTTGGAAATTGGTTATCCCAGGTGACTTCACCAAACTCGATTGCATCGGATAGTCTTTTTTACAATCTAAAATAAGATTATCTCTCGAAGGACTAGCATGATGACTGGATTCAGAGCTGGAGGTTTTCTCAGAATTTAAGATGTTATCGAGATTTTTTATAACGTCGCTAACATCTTTGTAGTAGCTGACGTCATCGTGACTTCCAGCCATGATATCCTTCAACCACGGATCTAGAGAGCTGTCTGATTTATCATGCTCTTTTTCTTTGCTGTCATCAAGGATAATGTTGCCCTGATGGCATTCCAATACAGCAGTTTCGTTATGCGTGAGGTAGATATTTCGAACGTCTTCCAATGATCCATGAAGATTCGTTAGACTTTCCGACTTAATTTGCACCGAAAGAGGATTTTTATCAGACATTATACTACTTGATCTAGAGACAGCTGTATCCATATCAACACTGAGCGTATCGTGGATTGTCTGAATGTTATCAAGATCTTGGTCTGATCCTGTGAAATGTGAAGTCATGGAAGTGGACGGTGCATGAATTATCGCTATATGTTCGTCAACTTTTGGTATGGTATTAGGTTTTAATCTTTGCCAGCGCTCTTCAAAGTCGCTGCTGCCGTAACCGTCATCCTGCGAGGGTTCATTAGCTTCCGTGTGTGTAATATACAAATGGTTGATGAGAGCTTGGACTTGAGTTGCTGTAGGACGGCCTTCTGGATTTGGATTCCAACAGAGTTGCATCACTTGGTATCTGAAATAGAGGTATATGTTATTAAAGTCAGCATAATAAAATTTCACTATATACGTACACATAGGTTAAAAGTGACAATAATTAATAATTTTTATGAACTTACAAATGGTTTCTGTAGGGGCAAGGCAGATCTGGTAATGGGGGTGGATGTCGCGTAGGTGTCATTCCCCACGCGCAGACTTCCCATACTAATGTCCCTAAAGACCACACTTCACTGCTACCCTGTAAATCAATCATAATTTATTTGTATCATTCTAGGATGAACATAAGTCTAGCTAAGCGAGTTTCAGGCGGGATTTCAGTCTGTTATATAGTGAATTTTATATTTTACTCATATTCTTATGTTATTTGACTCTATATTTTGTAATATTGGTGGTGTTTTACGTAATATAGCTTGGTTATTGGACAACAAGTTAAGTGGATGAGAAATAATACCACCTGAGCATGAATTCTGACTTGCCACAAAAACTCCAAGGAAAGTTCTAACAAGGAAGTCACAATCTTGTTGTGAACGTTCAAATTATCACAAGACTCCAGAATTGGCAATTATGAAATGGCGTCTGACTTGGCTGCATGAGCATATTTTCATAAGCAGTAATATCGTATAAAGCAGAAGTGACTAATTTACTATAAGTGGGTGAGAAAAATTACCACCGGAGCATAGATTCTGACTTGCCGCAAAAACTCTGTGTTCTAACAAGGAAGCCACAATCTTGTTAGAACGTTGAAATTATCACAAGACTCCAGAATTGGCAATTATGAAATGGCATCCGACTTGGCTGCATGAGCATATTTTCAAGAGTAGTATCGTACAAAGCAGAAGTGACTAATTTAGTACATGAAATTGGCAGTAACAGTATTTGACGATGACTGGGTTGCCAGTGATGAAAAAAAAAGAAAGAAGTCTAGCTAAGTTTTTGTTGACATTTTTAAATAGCATTACGTAAACAATAAGTAATTGTAAGATCGATTTAAAAAAATCACGAACAAGCTTTATGGATTAATTCTGTGTAGATTTTGTAGATTTAATATTAAAAAGTAAATAATCAACTATTGACCAAAGACTGTAATCTGAAGAAAGACACTGATTTAATCACCACATACGTGACTTATTCTTATTTTGAAGGCAGATAATCCTACAATTCTGTATGTCTTATAATATTTAAATTATACAAACAATTCAAGTTCAGGCAGATATTAATCCCTAAATTAAAGTTAGTAAATGTACACAAACTTTGAAGAATTCCATTGTACACACTGACATTCGAAACAGCGCACATCGGTTAGATATAGTCAACTGATCTTAACAATTCGACTACGGCGATTTTAAACCGATATTATTTATCAGTTGGTGCATATACTTTCGTTCACTTTAACAGAATTTTGTTGTTGTTTGTGAAATTTACATTGTAATTATGAATAATCTTATGTTCTTCGAGTTAAATATTCAATTAAAATTAGTGTGACAATTGATCCAATAATTTCCAGTGTTACATTGGTCTAACACGAAAAATGTACTACTTCCACTTGAATTGCTGAAATCATAAAGGACATTTTAACACAGTTTCATCAAAATCCTTTGAATCGATTTTAACTGAAATCCATATATACCAAAAAAATGAATACTTGTTTTTTTTTTTTAAGTAAAACTTCTAATGGCATAGTAGGAAAAAATTCGTTACGTGTGAAACGTTAGTTAGGTATATTTGTGTGGATGTGTAAGTATATATATATATGTGTCTCCTGGGTCTAAAAATGAATAAATCTATAATTACGTATTTGTACTACGGGTCTTCGTACAGTATATCATTTATGAGCATGATCATACATAGGTATAATACTAGCGGGCCTGGCGGAAGTTGTCCCGCCCCAATAACAAAGAAAACCTTGACAAATTAAGTGTATACGTAAATCTTCCTCATGAATCACTTTATGTACTAGGGAAAAATCGCATGAAAATCCGTTCCAATAGTTTTTGAGTTCGTCGCAAACAATCAGACAGGCAGACAGACAGACGTGGCAGAAGACCTTGTTTTATAATATGTAGTGATAAGCAAAAGAAGTTTCACTTCCGCCGGGTGTACACACTGGTATACGCAATGTTGTTTTTTTTATTTTAGAAATAACAGTAGAAGTAAATATATAAGAGGTTTCATTATACAGGGGATGAATAGATAAAATAATAACCGTATATAGAGGCGGATGTCGTCTCGTCTCGGGCGCGGTGAAGTCGTGTTGCGGCTCCGCGAGTGCGTATCTGCCGAGCACCGCCCGCGCGCTCTCCGCACTACCGCGTACCAACACTCCGCCGCTCCACACGTTCCTGTTACACACTGGTATACGCAAGGTGTTTTTTTTATTTTAGAAATAACAGTAGAAGTAAATATATAAGAGGTTTCATTATACAGGGGATGAATAGATAAAATAATAACCGTATATAGAGGCGGATGTCGTCTCGTCTCGGGCGCGGTGAAGTCGTGTTGCGGCTCCGCGAGTGCGTATCTGCCGAGCACCGCCCGCGCGCTCTCCGCACTACCGCGTACCAACACTCCGCCGCTCCACACGTTCCTGTTACACAAAAGCATATATTTTATCTATACTAATATTATAATCTATACTAATATTATAAAGAGGTAGAGTTTGTGAGTTTGTGATGTTGTAAGGGATAATCTCAGGAACTACTGGTCCGATTTGGAAAACTCTTTAAGTGTTATATAGCTCATTTATCAGGGAAGGTTATAGGCTATATATCATCACGCTAAGACCCATAGGAGCGGAGCAGCAATGAAGAATGTTGCAAAATCAAGGTATTTTTTTTACTTTTCAGAGCTTCCGCTGCGTCTCAGCGCAAAATAACCATTCCACGCTTACGTATTACCGCCCAACGAAGTGGGCACGGGTCGGCTAGTTTATTTATACATTTTTTTATATCATAGGAGGCAAGCGAACAGGCGGGTCACCTGATGTTAAGTGATAACCGCCGTAGACAATAGCAACACCAGAGTCGCGAGTGCGTTGCTAGCCTGTTTTTGGATGGAAGGGGGAAAGGCGGGAGGTAGAGGAGGGAGGGATGGGTGAGGAGTGGGGAGGTGTACCTCCGGCGCTCTCACAGACTACCCCTGGGCAAATGGGTAGGCCATTCAGGCTGAAACCAGTAATAGCTACAGCGTGGCTCTAATACCTACATAGAAAAGAAATCAACAGATTGTTAATTCTTATCTTTACATATATACCTATTACAATATTGGTTTAACCAAGACGTTTCCGTCGCATAATAATTACAATAGGTCTGCATCTCTTACAAAAACATTGTTTCACTTATAGCTTATTAACAACATATTCAATAATAAATAATAACAAAAATAAAAATGTGTGCCTCATAATAGACGAGTTGGCATACAAAATCGGTTAAACACATGCGGTCTTATTACAAAAACGAACATTGTCTAACATTTTAAACCTTGTTGAACACATGTTTATAGTACTATATTACAAAAGCGTGTCCAAGTGGTCTCTAGCTAAACATCAGGTTTAAGTTTTTTATGCGAACAGCTCTGAATAGCATTCCTTCAATTCAATCTCATCATTCAAAAACGTTCCATTACATGCAGATATTTTGCAAACAATTTGATTTTATGAAGTAACTAGCGGGCCCAGTGGACGTTGTCCCGCCCTGATAATAATAGAAAAACCTTGACAAATTATATACCTAAAGTTTCATTATGAATCACTTAATCTACTGGTGAAAACCACATGAAAATCCGTTCAGTAGTTTTTGAGTTTATCGCGCACAGACATACAGACAAACGGACAGACGTGGATGTAGTGATATTTATGTCCATAGATAAGAAAATATTTATTGTAAGTTAAACTGGTTATTATTATTGTAACATTTTAGTTAAAAGCTATTGGTGTAATTGTTTAAATAAGCAATATATAAAATTTCATAGGTAAACCTAATACATTATTAACCTTATATATTGCTTATTTAAACAATTACACCAATAGCTTTTAACTAAAATGTTACAATAATAATAACCAGTTTAACTTACAATAAATATTTTCTTATCTATGGACATAAATATCACTACATCCACGTCTGTCCGTCTTCAAAGGCATTTTGTACTGCCTTTCGGGTATTACATTTTTTTCCCACCAAGGCGTTATCCAAATTCTGGAAAAAAGTAGTAGTCAGTAGGCGCAAGCTCTGGTGAGTAGGGCGGATGACGGAGAACTTCCAACCCCAGTTCTTGCAACTTGGAGACCGTCTGCTGTGCAGTATGATGTCGCGCGTTGTCGTGCAGGAGCAGCGGAGACGAGCGATTGACCAATGCTGGTTGGAGATGTGCCAGCTTCTCCATCATTGTGTTCAGTTCTTCACAGTACACATCTGCAGTAATGCTCACCCCGTTTGGTAAGAAGCTGTGATGAATCACACCGGCGCTAGACCACCAAACAGTGACCATCACTTTTCTAGGGGTGAGTTTTCGTTTAGGGCATTGTTTAGGTGCTGAACCAGGATCCAACCAACTTGCTGAGCGCTTGCGGTTATCAAACAGAATCCATTTTTCATCGCAGGTAACAATGCGGTTCAAAATTCCTTCATTTGTGTGTCTGTTGAGCAGTGCAAGGCACGTCTCGACGCGTACTTCGCGCTGGCGATCATTGAGTTCGTGGGGCACCCATTTGTCAAGCTTTTTTACCTTGCCAATTTGACGCAAATGGACCAATATTGTTTTGACGCTAACGTCGAAAGCTGCTGCTAATTCAGCCGTAGATTGTGTATCATCAGCTTCCACAATCGCCTTTAATTCGTCATTGTCGACCAAAATTTTCGGACGACCGCGAGGTTCATTTTTCAGGTCAAAATTCCCAGAACGGAAGCGAGCAAACCAATAACAGGTGGTGCGTTGGTTTGTAGTGTTAGCTCCGTAAACGTCGTTGATGTTGCGTGCCGCTTGTGCCGCGTTGCTGCCACGACGGTACTCATATTCCGTAATTACTCGAATTTTTAACGTATCCATGATGAAAAAAATTTTTTTTCCAAAAAAAATAAACCGCCTTCGATGTGAAAAACCAATAAGGCACTAAAAAGCGAAAAATAACTAAATTATTAAATTAACCAAATTAAATAAAAAATATTCGCGCTACCTAATAATATATTTGAAGTCGTTGCCAAGCTAAATTCATATCATCTACATAAGTACTAAGTTTTGGTCCACTCTCGTGTCTGTGTTCGCGACAATTTAAAGTGATTTGTGTTAGATAGTAGTGTATGTTAATCGTGTGTAGTATTATGGTGTTTTGTATTAAATAGTTCATAGATTTTATAGTATAGTTTGATAGTTAGAATAGTATATAACAATTTTACTATTCTAAAAGCTATATAATACAGTTATACTATTCTATACAGCTAACATCTTATAATACTTTAAACTATATCTAAAAATTACAAAAATAACGTTAGAAATAAAATAGTTTAAAGTATTATAAGATGTTATCTGTAAGAATAATTGTAAAATATTTTATTAAATAAAGAGCAAGCGAAGGGAACTCGTTGAGCCCTCGCCCCGCCCTGTTTAGGAGGTTTAGCTGAACCCTGACGCTGAGCGCGTGGCTATTAAGTGCTCTGATTGGCGGAGCACCGCCAGCGTCGGGTGAGCGACCCCGGCTTAAAGAGCAAGCGAAGGGAACTCGTTGCGCCCTCGCCCCGCCCTGTATAGTAGGTTTAGCTGAACCCTGACGCTGAGCGCGTGGCTATTAAGTGCTTTGATTGGCGGAGCACCGCCAGCGTCGGGTGAGCGACCCCGGCGCCGTATAGGCAAGGCCTGGAACGTGGACACACGCTATTTTCACTTCGCAGAATCGGATTTGTATAGAAAAGGCTCGTCTATTTTTGGTTATCAATCCATTCTCTAGATGGCACTGTTATATAATTTTTTTGGCAAGTTTGATAACAAAAGATGGTGGACGACAATTAATTTTGATATTTCAAACTGACAACTTTCAAATATTTATTATCATTCACTTTGTTTACGTATCGTTATGAGAGTGTGCTCCCTTAAATTTTCTTGCCTCCCACAAACATTTTTATCTATCTCCGGATTTACTTATTAATTTGATAATATATTTGATTTGATTATAATTTGATCGGTCTTACGATGAATATATTCATTATAAATAAAAATGATCAAAAACTTAGAACGTATAAGATTTACGCAGTACCGCTGTATGCATACATACATAGCTATAAATGTACATTTATAACCTACAGATATTAGTTCGAAACTCGTATTATAGAGGCGCTGATTGGAAAGAACGAGTGCCACCTGTATTTATATAACGTACTCTGTGCGTGGACATTCCAGGCGCGGGCGGCATAGAGAGCAGTCGTCATAATAGATAGTAACCGCGTAATAGAGTAATCGAATAGTTATCGTTAGTAATCGAATAGATAGTGAATAACCTATTTTGTACGAGTCGGCATACGAGCACATTCTTCGCTGCTCTACTAGTAGCGAATCTTTTATTGCGAGAAAACCTCAACGTTCTTCAAATTCAACTTCAGAATCAGCAATCATCGCTATAGTTGTTTAATGTATAGTTTAATAATTCAGTTATTTTTCGCTTTTTAGTGCCTTATTAGTTTTTCACATCGAAGGCAGTTCGTTTTTTTTTTTTTTATATCTTCATTTTTAGTTATCATAACTATATCTGGTTTCTAATGGGTATAATAAATCGGTTCCAATTTCACGACAATACGTAGTTACGAAGTGGGTGAAAATCGAATAAACGATATTTCACTCCCTTAGGGGTTGATTTTCTTCAAATTTATATGGGACCACCTCCGAATATAACCAATTCATATAAAAAAAGAATCATTAAAATCGGTTCATAATTGACGCAGATATCTATTAACATACATAAAAAAAAAATACAACCGAACGTAGTAACCTCCTTTTTCGAAATCGGTTAAAAAAAGATTAAAATGCGATGTAAATGTAACACTAATCAATAAACAAATGACTACTTTTGGAAAAAGAATCCATATTTTTAAAATAAAATTAATTTGAAATTAGAATTCTTAGCCAAACAAAAAATATTTTAATTTGAAATGGCCAGTACTGCAGAACGGCAATTTCATAGGTAAAGACCTATCATTACGTCGTATTATTACGTTGGAGGAACAACAGCATAATCTCAGATTATATTTATAATCAACTGTCATGTAGAAGTAATTATGATTTACTTGTGAATCTCTAAAATTGTATTAATTTACAGACATCTTTCAAATAAATAATTTACTACGAAACGTCTCTCGCCGGCGAATAGATATACAATCAAATACAACTACTAAATGAGAACTGTGAACTGTGAAAAAAAATGTAAGACATTCGTATGTAATCTCAATTTTATGAACAGGTGTTCAACGCGTATTTAACGTATGATCTTTTAAATCACATGATGGACGTTCGTTTACGCTTTCGCCTTGAGTTGACTGGCCGCTTTTACGTCTCACTGCAACACAGATCGCGTTGTTAACGTTCTTATACTTAACACTTACGAAAATCGTAGTTCCTCGGAAGTTTTTACATTTAAATGATAAACATATCGTCATCATTTTATTTTAGATAATATCCCAATGAAGTTATATTAGAAAGAAATCGACCCAATAGCATATGCGTCATTCGCACACTACGACAGACCCCTATAATTTTCTTTATATATAAGAATATTTTTTTAAATATCATGAAGCATGCACAACGACATGACATACTTAAATCCCTTTATAAAAATCATTGTTGACTTATACTCGGTAAATTACCGATAACAAATTTGTTTACATTTTTTTTTTTATATCGTAATCGCCGTGTCCACTCACCCGTAGAGGTAGCCTCTCGAGTGCAGATGAGCGAGGGCACCGGTGACGTCACACATTAGCCGTAACGGCACTCCGCCCTCGTTCAGTATCGCCATCTTCGGACGATTCACAATCAGATACTGCTGGAGATCCTGTAATATTGAACGTACATAATAAAGTAGGTTTTTGTTGCCACTTCACTCGCCTTCACTATTTTTATAGTTTATATATATTATCGTTTGATAGTGGCATCATATAGATACGAGTCATCATCGCTTGAATATTTTTATGTCAATTTTTTCCGGTTGAAAAACCTCTATGTGCTTATCTGTACTCCAGACAACGGATATGCAAAATTTGATCGAATGCTTAGTATGAGCGTGAACGCGTGACAAACAAACTCACTTTCGCATTTATAATATTAATTAGGTTTATTGTTTTGAAATTTTTCAACTCAAGAGCGGCTATTAAATCTCGCCTTATTGACTTTAACTGGACACACTTTGATAAGAAATAGGACAAATATCTCAATTCCAACATTTTTTTTAAATTCTTTGATTGAAATATGTTTAATATTGTCTATATTATTAATAATCATCTTACCATAGAGCAAAACTCAAATATCAATATCCAAGGGTCCTCTTGCAGATATTTGCCAATGAATGCCAGTATGTGCTCGTGGCTCACGTCGCGGTAGATTTTTGCCTCGTCCAGGAATCGCGCCTTGTCCTCGAGGCTCGCGTTCTGGTTGAGTATCTTCACAGCCACCGTGCTGCTCGAGCCAGACTCTTCGAATTCGCCTTCCACCACCTATTGAACACGTTTGATCGGTTACCATTTGATGATATTATGAAATAGGGTGTTAGAAACTATGATGGGACCATCTCCGAATATAACCAATTCATATAAAAAAAGAATCATTAAAATCGGTTCATAATTGACGCAGATATCTATTAACATACATAAAAAAAACATGCAACCGAACGTAGTAACCTCCTTTTTCGAAATCGTTTAAAAAAAGATTAAAATGCGATGTAAATGTAACACTAATCAATAAACAAACGACTACTTTTGGAAAAAGAATCCATATTTTTAAAATAAAATTAATTTGAAATTAGAATTCTTAGCCAAACAAAAAATATTTTAATTTGAAATGGCCAGTACTGCAGAACGGCAATTTCATAGGTAAAGACCTATTATTACGTCGTATTATTACGTTGGAGGAACAACAGCATAATCTCAGATTATATTTATAATCAACTGTCATGTAGAAGTAATTATGATTTACTTGTGAATCTCTAAAATTGTATTAATTTACAGACATCTTTCAAATAAATAATTTACTACGAAACGTCTCTCGCCGGCGAATAGATATACAATCAAATACAACTACTAAATGAGAACTGTGAACTGTGAAAAAAAATGTAAGACATTCGTATGTAATCTCAATTTTATGAACAGGTGTTCAACGCGTATTTAACGTATGATCTTTTAAATCACATGATGGACGTTCGTTTACGCTTTCGCCTTGAGTTGACTGGCCGCTTTTACGTCTCACTGCAACACAGATCGCGTTGTTAACGTTCTTATACTTAACACTTACAAAAATCGTAGTTCCTCGGAAGTTTTTACATTTAAATGATGAACATATCGTCATCATTTTATTTTAGATAATATCCCAATGAAGTTACACTACGACAGACCCCTATAAATTTCTTTATATATAAGAATATTTTTTTAAATATCATGAAGCATGCACAACGACATGACATACTTAAAACCCTTTATAAAAATCATTGTTGACTTATACTCGGTAAATTACCGATAACAAATTTGTTTACATTTTTTTTTTTATATCGTAATCGCCGTGTCCACTCACCCGTAGAGGTAGCCTCTCGAGTGCAGATGAGCGAGGGCACCGGTGACGTCACACATTAGCCGTAACGGCACTCCGCCCTCGTTCAGTATCGCCATCTTCGGACGATTCACAATCAGATACTGCTGGAGATCCTGTAATATTGAACGTACATAATAAAGTAGGTTTTTGTTGCCACTTCACTCGCCTTCACTATTTTTATAGTTTATATATATTATCGTTTGATAGTGGCATCATATAGATACGAGTCATCATCGCTTGAATATTTTTATGTCAATTTTTTCCGGTTGAAAAACCTCTATGTGCTTATCTGTACTCCAGACAACGGATATGCAAAATTTGATCGAATGCTTAGTATGAGCGTGAACGCGTGACAAACAAACTCACTTTCGCATTTATAATATTAATTAGGTTTATTGTTTTGAAATTTTTCAACTCAAGAGCGGCTATTAAATCTCGCCTTATTGACTTTAACTGGACACACTTTGATAAGAAATAGGACAAATATCTCAATTCCAACATTTTTTTTAAATTCTTTGATTGAAATATGTTTAATATTGTCTATATTATTAATAATCATCTTACCATAGAGCAAAACTCAAATATCAATATCCAAGGGTCCTCTTGCAGATATTTGCCAATGAATGCCAGTATGTGCTCGTGGCTCACGTCGCGGTAGATTTTTGCCTCGTCCAGGAATCGCGCCTTGTCCTCGAGGCTCGCGTTCTGGTTGAGTATCTTCACAGCCACCCGCCGGTCGCCGCTGTCATGCCGGCCTGCGAAAAGCTGGATATGCACAGGCTGATCCCGAAACGCGACCCGCAGAAGCGAATCACTATTACGGGCTTTTTCGCCATATACATGGTGGTTGCGACCCAGTCAGGCTGTAAAACCCTACCACCCCGCATTGTTTCTATCTGCAGGGTATATATTGCAGATGTTACGTTTGTCGTTACAATAGTGTTATTTTAAATGAAACATATTCGTAGTAAACATTTATTTATAGTGTGGTAACTTCTTTTATATCAATATCATTTTTTTAAGTGAATGGGTCTTCTAATAATAACAAATATTAATAAGTAACAATAAAGAGAACAAAAAAAAACGAAAATAACAAAAATATTCACAAGAAGAAAAGAACAATAATGCAACTAGTACTAACACTGATACATATGTCGGCACTTCCCTGGGGAAATCCCTTATGGATACGCCACCCTCCCGGGGGAGAGGGTGGGTTATGTCCGAGTCGCACGGACTAAAACCCCACGGTGTACCGACAGACCGTTTTGTGGGGGCGGCAAGGGAACAATATAGAGTCAAGTAACACAAGATTATGAATAAAAAATAAAATACACTACATGACAGACCGAGATCCCGCCAAAAACTCATTGCAATACTTATTTCTACTGTCAGAATATTACTGTGTTCCGGTTAGAAGAGTAGTGAGTTTGGCGAGAAGAAGTTAGAATAATAAGAAAGCTATAATAGTGAATATTCAGAAAGTTATGTATTTGTCAGTTTTTTTTTATTTTCTTTTTGGCAACGAATCTTCTTGTAATTTATTATAGAGTAATTTATTGTAGAGTGGGTGATGATACTACAAGTTTCTTGCGATCATTTCAATGAACTAACGAGACGGTGGGCGTCTTGATAGAATGTTCATGGGAGTTTTTGTGTCAATTCAGAATTCATGGTATTATTTCCTATACAGTTCACTTGTGCACAATAACCAAACTATATTACGTAAAACACGATCAACATTACACAATATAGGTTAAGGTTATGAATAAAATAAAAAGACCACTACATGACATTCCAAAATCCTGCCAAAAACTCCATTATAATTAGCTCCAGATAACGTTTGATAACAATCTGGTCGGTAAGCTTTAGGTGATCACGTATCTACTTTAATTGAATGATCCTCCTCATACAGTATTTGTTTTTTTTTTATTGTAGCGCGGCATAATGACTGCACTATGCCTGTTGGTAAGCACAGTACAATCCAAAAATAATGGCTATCACCGAGTGACACACTATCCATCGCCGGTCGCCACTATCATGCCGGCCTTATTCGTAAATCAGAACACGACAGTAACATCTAAATATATAAAAATCCATTGTCACGATGTTTGTTCTCCATAGAAACATCATTTTTTGAAGTGAATGGGTCTTGTAATAATAACAAATATTAATAAGTAACAATAAAGAGAACAAAAATAAACGAAAATAAAAATATTCACAAGAAGAAAAGAACGATAATGCAAATAGTACTTACACTGATACACGTGTCGGCACGTCCCTCTAATATCTTTTTTTCCCGAACTGACTACGCTATTGGCCTAGCAAGGCCTTAACAGCTTCACCGGACTACAACCTCTAATACCTAAATTTGTGTTCTGCTCATCTCTACTACAGAGCGGTTAAAAAGTTTGATGCGGACTACAGATACATTAGAGAGGGCGCTTGGGTGATAAGCTTATAATAGTTTTTAAGAAGTCCAAATAGATGGCAGGCAATAGCGTATAATACGTGTATTTATATCTGGGATGTTATGGAGCTCCGTGACCGTAACCGTAACTATCGGATATCCGAAATAAATATATATCCGTAACCGTAACGGATTCAAAAGTTTCGGATTATTTCGAATAAGGGTGGAGTCTAAATAAAACATGTTTCGACAGGTTTTGTTTCGCCGCACTTGCACTCCATGTGAATCTTGTAGTTGGGACGATAGATATTAGAAAAACATCGATGTTTATATCAATATCAACGTCGAATCTATAGCATCGACGTACGACATATATCGATTGCAAAACATCGATGTATTAAAAACATCGATATTTTTGGTGACAAACAAATAAAACTGTAATTTTCTTATGAGGTGAGGTTTTATTTATTTTTATATGTAACATAAGTAAACATTGACATATATGGTAACCGACAAATAGAACAGACAAATTATTTTATGAAATGTCGTTTTATCTACGTAGGCGACCTCCCTATCTTCGAGGTACGCCTCCAGCACCCGCCGCAGGTAGGGGGGCACTCCGAAATATCGGAGCGCCTCCCGTATGACCCCATGCGGCAGGGTGTTGAAGGCGTTGGCGATGTCAAGGGACACCGCCAAAACCCTCTCCCCCTGGGAGGTCGCCTCTGCCGACAGCGACACCGGACTACAACCTCTAATATCTAAATTTGTGTTCTGCTCATCTACTACAGAGCGGTCAAAAAGTTTGATGCGGACTACAGATACATTACAGTGTATAATATACACCTGGGTGATAAGCTTATAATAGTTTTTAAGAAGTCCAAATAGATGGCAGGCAATAGCGTTTAATACGAGTATTTAATATGGGACAATGTACATACCCTGCCGAACCATCCTCGACCAATCTCGCGGAGGTACTGCAAATGATCTCTCGGGAAGTCCTCGCCGCCTGCAAATACAACACAACAGTATTACGAATTAAATAATAGCCACAATATCAAAGGAAATCAGTTCAAGGCGTGCCTAAACGTATAAGAACCAGTTATTTACTAAACTCAACGCTAAGGCTTCATAAAATTATTCTCACTTAAAATTGAAATATAATTTCAGATCATCATGGCTTACAATAACGATTTGAATACTCTTTCAATACACAATTGTGTCGAATTTTAAAATAACGCATTTCCTTTCTATTCATATATTTATCTCTAATAGAAAATATTACGGCAATCATCTAACGATGTACTAAAACGAGAGGTGATCTTTATTTATATCTTAAATCTTATAAAAATGAAAAATCTGGATTAAATAAATCACTATATAAAAGTGTGAGACAGAAGACAATAGGGAGATTTTCAAAAATATCGACAGAATTAATAGATTTACGATAATTGACATTTTATTCCATTACATGGTAGTTTTGATAATATAGGATTAATTTAGTCTAATTTTCTTCGAAGGTACATCCGTACAAAGCCGAAGCAGGCAGATAGTCGACAAAATGAACGGAAATATCGAAAGTATGTTTGTAGTGACACATATTTCTCTAAACGAGAAAAAGTTTTCAAAGATATTTACCGATTGTCGATATATATATTAATGGCTCATCCCTAGTTCAAATATTATAGTACAGAAGACAAACATACCGAACCAGTCGGCGCAACGTTCCAGAGGATCGACGACTCTTATTCCAGTCGGCAGCGGTTCAAACTCGACGACAGATTCACGGCTCACTCTATTGCGTTCTTCGTTCTCGCTGACGATGTACGCAGTGGCATTGTTGTTTGCGATGTTCTGCATCTCGCGCAACGATATCGGTCCATTGTTGTTATCCTCGTTGATATTGTTGTTCGCGGGTTCAGAGAAACCCGAATCCGGCGGGTGGGAACGGCGCGCCTCGTGCAGGTGACCGGCACTGGCAGTGAATAACTGCAAAAGAAACGGTCCAATATGAAGTTATACTTCGTACTTGATAGCAAAAAAAGAATCGATACTGTCCCGTGTCCCTATATCCAACATTATTTTGCTACAAAACGTTGACACTGGCAAATGCCTCTACGGTATCATAACGAGAACACATCAAATAACACATGATTATGAATAAAATATAAAAGACACTATAATACATGACAGACTAAGATCCCGCCAAAAACTCAATGAACGCAACATTTCCTCCTTTTATTCATTTACTTTTATTTATTTATTTAGGTTAGTAACAGAGTCCATATCAATACATCGTTATTAAAATAAAGTGTACAGTTCAACGTTATAGCTAGATATGACTCTACTTATTGGCAACAACGGCATGCATATTTACTTTTAGTCACAGTACATAGATTAGATGTCAGTTGGCGCCACTGTGCTACTATTCGTTTTTTATTTATTATCTGTTCCTATGTTGATCTCCATATTTCACTGAACAAAATCACTATCAAAAATATGTCTTTATAGTATCACTTTAGTAAATGATTACTAAAGTGATACAAAATCCTACACTCGAGCTAGAGGCTTGAAATTTTTAACATATCAGAAAAATAAGAAAAAGACAATTGTTGCAAAATTTCACACATACACAATACTAAACAAAAACACAAAATTTCCATTAAAACTTAGCCACCTAAAAATTTAAAACCTCGTCACAAATTTCTTATTTCTTACAGATTATCCTGAAAATTAGTAATTGTGATTTTTTATAACTGAAAATACTTGTAAGATTTAAAACGAAACAAATTGGGTCGCATGTAAATTGTAATACATAACGGTAAACATTGTAAAGAGGTATCAATAAAAACACTAATCACGACATCAGTGCAATAAACTTCTTAGTTGAAAAATTAATACATCATTAACCTACAGCTTACAAACCACGTTTTTAATTTGAAATGTTACAATAGTAAGTATAAGTTGTAAGTAGTGTTCTGAATAATCTATAAGAGTTTTGGAATCTGTGGTGGTTTTAAATCTTAATGAGGTCTAGAGATATTATTGTATAATCTATAGTTCATTTAAAAAATGCGATATATGTAAATAATTTATATTAATAATATCGTTTTTAAACATATACTTAAGAATAAATAAAGTGAATGCTGTTACAATGAAGTTCTTTTCGCGTAATTTATAGTTGTTTGTGGAGAATATATTTATAACACAGAAAAGCATGAACTAATGCATATAGATGACACAAAACACATAAACAGCAATGTTTAAAGCAATTAAATCAAATTAAAAAAAATATAACAGAACAAGATCTCCATTTAAAATTCTATATTTCTCTCCATATTATACAAAAGTATATAAACAGCGACAAATTATATTCAATATTGTAATAAATATCATTATATTATAAAACACAGGTTAAGGAAGATTAAAAAAAATTTACTATTGTTTGATATCATTGAAGAATGGCTTATGCATATCGACGATAAGAATACTAATTAGCCAGTTAGCCATTTCACAGTCGCTGTCTACTGTATTTTGTTTATTTGAAATAACATGTAAAATAAGCAGCAAACAAAACAACAACAGAAGACACATTACGTCATGCAATTTGTTTACCTGAGCTTCCGCTGCTTCGTTCGGCTGGAGACAAAAAGAAATATTGCATGAGACAATGTTGATAACAAATTATGTATTCAGTTTATTGTATTTTTTTTATATCATAGGTGGCAAATGAACAGGCGGGTCACCTGATGTTAAGTGATCACCACCGTCCATAGACACTTGCAAAATCAGGAGAATCGCAAGAGGGGGGGGGAAGTGGGCATCCAGCGCTCTCACTGACCGAACGAAAGGCATCAATGCAAGCACTGTTATATGATATTGTATGTATATCACTGTAACCTAAAATAATATAACACTGAATAACTATATGAAACAAACCTAAAACTAAACCAGTAATAATAGATTGTTATACTAGTGTGCCCGTGCATGTTGCCATCCTCACCCTATGAACTATATATAGCACAGGAGTATGAACCCTACTAATTTTGCAGCAGAAAACTGTGGTTTCTGCTACCGAAATCCTATAAAGCACATGATCTACGAATCCTGTATTGGAAACAATTATTAACATTTTTATATCAAACACTGATATAGTATTTTTCTTTCAAGTAATCTTTATACATATATAAATTTCTTCTGTACGTGTGTATGTCACTGAACTCCTCCTAAACGGTTGGACCGATTTTGATGAAATTTTGTATTCATGTTCCGGTTGATCCGAGAATGGTTTAGATTCACAATTGGACACGACAGGTGGCGCTGCGGTTGGCTTTTACGATTTTTTTTTAATTATCAAAGCAGGATAACGTCCGCAGGTACGGGCTAGTATATTATAAAACAAGTTGAATTTAGTAAATAATGTACACTCATTCCGTAGAAATATTTCTAAATGAGCTTAAAGGTCGAGTCGTGGGACATCGGATCGGCATAAAAAAAAAATTCTTAACAATCCACTACGGCATACTGGTGTAAAATAATTTATACTAGTGGTCGTCCTGTGATCAAAATTCGACCATAATAAGGGCTACAAAGTTTTTATTCACGTGTTAAATGTATAGATATTATTTGTATATCTTTTTGATTTATTATTGCATATGTTTAAAACTGTATTCACTATTATAGGTATATACAAAGTCTTCGACTCGTCGTGAAAACGAATAATTTCCATATAGCATTCCACTAAAGCTCAAGGCGAGAAGAGCGCACGTCTCGCTGTCCTCCAATACCTGAAGGCAAGCGAGACACTGCTCCCACTCTACCCGACACAGTGTTTACCCCCACCACTTTTGTGCGACAAAAAGTTTGCTGTCCAGAATTTCAGGTACACTTCAAAAATCGGTTGACAAACAGGGGAGCAATTGGCACTTATCCAGTCTAACTTCGCTTATGTATACATAGTGTTCATTTAATACCTTAAATACACAGCCAGTCTTTAAATTATTATAGATATTATAAAACGAATTCATTCATAACAATCAAACTATCACCTTTTCGTAAAACATCCCCGTCATGTCGCCGAAAACAATCGGAGAGAAGAAACTCAAACTAGCCAAAGCGGTTCGACCGACATAATAACATTATTCACGTAATCGATCATAACTAGACAACTTTGTAACATTACCATAATTATATATTTATTACTAAATATTTCATTACACCAGCAAATATGAAACAGGGTCAGTGAGTGTATGTTAGTTGCGAAATCAAATACAGACTAAGTAAGCACTATTGCCGATTTGACACTCGATAAAAATAGTGATATACAATTTCTTTCGATAGTTTTAATTACAAACACCGGAATATCATATCTTTATTTAAATTTTCATAATACCTTATTAAAAAATCAATAGCTCATTGTTGTTATTACGTGAACACGAACACCAATCACAGCGCGTGACGTCACAGCTTCCGAAACATTGTTCTGATATTGCACTTTGACATATTCATTACTGAGATCATATTGTGTATTCAAAGTGTCATTTCCATTTCGACGAATGAGCAAAACAAAAACCTTGGCCAAAAGACAAATTTCATATATGTAGAAACACTTTTTTAGTATATTTGTATAATTGTTAAAATACGTTCTGTGAAGGTGGTAAAGCCCCACTGTAGCTATTACTAGTTTCAGCATGAATGTGTCGGCTCGTCCCGGGGGAGTACCACCGTCTCTCAGAAAACCGACGTAAAGTAACAGTGCTTGCATTGTTGCGTTTCGTTCGGTCAGTGAGAGCGCCGGAGGCCCACCTCCTTTCCCCTTCCCCTTTCTTTCCCTACCCCTGCTCCATACTCAGGCTGGCAACGTACTTGCAACTCCCCTGGTGTTGCTAGTGTCTATGGACGGTGTTGATCACTTAACATCAGGTGACCTACCTGTTTGTTTGCCTCCTTTTGACATAAAAATATACTTCCAAAGTACAACATATATTTTGCTTTCTGGGAACGGAACCTTAAATATAAAACTGGTAAATAATATCCAAATCCTAGAAAAAAGCGCGTGCTCATAAACGTGAAACATTTTTCGCCTTCAATTATAATTGTATTAATAATTATTGCATGTATAAAAGAATCATAATTAAATTTCTAGAATGATGCGACGACGCACCCGTACGTACAATGCATTATCGTGAGAATAAGCACAGAATTCAACATACAATAGTTTTTTAATCTGTGGTTGACCGAATTTATCAGAGCCATCTGCGGTTGACCGAATTTATCAGAGCCTTGTTTCCTTTTTGTCCGTAAACATTTCTGTTTTTTTTTTACTGTTATACGTAAATATATTTCTACAGATATAGTTTTTGTGTTACTTTAAACATAAAAATTACATAACAAACCTTTCTATATTATTTTAAATGGTAAATTATGTTAATTGGTTATAGTTTAAAGACTCTTTATAAATTGTTATACGATTTTATGTGCACTTCTTTACTGGCAGGTATAAGAGTTCTCAGAATATTATTTACCTATGATTACACTTTTCTATAGGGACAAGGCAATAGTGATAAAATGTCATACAAGTGACATATCTTCTTTAAAAGGTTTGTAGAAGTTAACCAGAAGTGATAGAATTACAAAGAAAACAAACCACAATCAAGCCAGTTAAATACGCAGTTTTTTTATGTCATAGGAGGCAAACGAATAGGCGGGACACCTGATGTTAAGTGATCACCGCCTTTCATAGACACTAGCAACACAAGGAGAGCGCAAGTGCATTGCCAGCCTGTATGTAACAAGTCCCTTAAAAAAACATTTTTTCCAGAAGGAATTCGAAGGCGCTCACTAGTTCTATTGCAACGCCATAGACCTCCATAGACCTTCTCGAAGAAAGGTATGAGAATAATTACCACGCCAGTGCAGAACACGCGACGTACTAGAGATTTCAAAATTTGAAAAATCCACAGTTATATATTTCCCCACATCGGTGTTACTACAAGAAAATTTCTTTGATAAATGTACGTGAATTTCGAAACGTTCGCTGGTATATGCCGTGGTTCGAACCTGCGGACATCAGATTGGTATTCCACCGGTCAAACCACTCGAACTCCCATGTTCTTATATGTAATATTTTGCTTAGAACACAGAACTTAACGCATTCCAAAAAATTGCATTCGGTACTAGAACGCGCCTCTTTGGAACTGTATTTTTTCTCATTACGGCCAAAAGTAGTCTTCTTAGAATAGTGATACATACTTATTACTCGTCTATTATTGAAAAAAATACATACACCCGGTTCACATGGAAGTATGATTCATTATGAGAAATAGTATACAAGTCGCAATAAAAATTGCATTTGTGCAACTATTCTAAATATCAAGTATCGTATTTTTTTGCAATATAACTAGGTGAGCAAAAAAAAAATTGAGTGTTCCGATTTCACAGTGAAGGCGATGAATCGTAACCTCGCAGCATATGACAAATAAGTAATATTAATTACAGCGAAAATATAATTAGTCATAATTAGATTTTTTTAAATTTACAACCGCCTGGGTCCAATCAAATAAATATTTTTAGATCGGGTTTAACAAGTCAGTGCTCTCGCTTTCGTGAAAATAATTTACCTATTTTACGAGAACATTTATCATTTCAGTCCATAGAATATTAATGCATTTAAATATCTGAATATATAAAAATCCAGTGTCAAGATGTTTGTCCTAGATGAACTCCGAATCTACTCAAACGATCTTTATGTAAGTTGGTATTTTTGTACAATTTGGTCCAACTTGAAAGAGGATAATTTATATTTCGATTAGTGATCTGCATATTTTTGTTGACAGAAAACTGTAGAACGGAACTAAACGGAACTAGTTTAAAATACATTATTCGATAAAAATAGTGTTAAACTTCTGATCCGCTGGTTTATATTCGTAACTTTACTATAAATATGAACGTTACTACAGATTGCTTTGAACTATCGCCGAGTCTATGTGTCGGTCACATATGAATCCTAAGCGAGTAGACTATGTTCACTTGACAAGCGATTAACGCGCGTTTACAACTATAATTTTATTGAGGTCGTACATGCTAACGCGCTTTTTAATAAAGCGCGCAATTAATGATAGTTGTACGACTAACGCTCGACAGTTGTCAAGGCGCGCTTTGAGATCATTGGTTTTCTATGTTACTGTTCAGCTGAATGCGCGCTTTTGACGCGGTCAACGGGCAAATGTAAAAGAAACTGAACCGGGGCGGCCGCGGCAACGCACGTTCTACGTCTGACAAGCGAGCACCATATGAACACTATACAAAAAATTGCACGCCTTCAACGCGCGTGAATCGCTTGTTATGTGAACATAGCCTTAATATCAACACAAGGTTTATTTAGTGTACACCATGACGTCACAGCAAAGCGGAACGGGGAGAGGCAACAAGACGGGCGCGTTACTACTACGAATGGATTTGACATTGGTCTCGTGTTACCTACCCATTGTACGATGCAGTTTTGTGCGCTCGGATTACGTCACGTTTGCAAACACGATTTCTATTTATATCCATAGGATGTTACTATATGAACGTGTCAAACTCGATTCTGAATAAAAAAAACTATATATCGACGGTAGAAAGGCTAATTTACTAACCTTCACTTGACAATTTGTGCACGTTAAGTAGTCTTTCTACCGTAAAACCCCTGACAAACATCTTTAGGTAATATCAATATAAAAAATACTTTACTTAAGTTATGCCCTTAGAAGACTCGGGAAAAAATGGTGAGAAACTCGACCGGAATTATTAGTAACTTTTTTGTATTAACTAATGTGAAATCATGCGATTTTTTAAAGTGAAAACTCTTATGGGAGAGCTATGATAGTCTAGTCGGTTACCTTATATGTGTGGCAAAATGTGAAGATGGTAAACTTTTTGTCGGGTAGAATGTTGAAAACACCGGTTCTAATCCGATCACCGAAGTTAAGCAATGTCGGGCGCGTTCATTACTTGGATGAGTGACCGCCTGGGAACAACGCGTGGCGTTGTATTTTTAACCGACTTCAAAAAAAGGAGGAGGTTATCAATTCGTCTGTATTTTTTTTTTTATGTTTGTTACCTCATAACTTTGGACTGGGTGAACCGATTTTGATTATTCTTTTTTTATTTGAAAGCTGGTAACACACCCTGTTTTCTTTATTTAATTTTAGCTTTACTTCTTAATTTCAAATGACGGACGGAAATGAGGTTTCAGTCAAAGAAAAGTTAACATTTAGAAAAAAAAACGTTAGACTCGAAACGAAAAGTTGATTTAGTTACAAGAAAGGGAATAATAAAAATGTTAGCAATATAAAATGTCATTTTGTGTGAGAGGTAAAAATAATTTAAGAATCAGTCCACTTTGTTAGATTTTATCAAGCCTTCTCGCTAAGTGGAAAATACTTTAGCTTACATTTTTACTCTAATAATATGATTTACATTACATTACGTTTTTCTTTAAAACTTTGTTCTATTTTCTCTCTGATCCCGTCCATGCATTAAACATAATTTCTGTGTATTTGTATAAAAAATGGTACCGCGAGTTACGCTATTTTAATGTAAGTTGTAATTTGGATCTACCTATCGCCTAATTTAATTTGAAGGTCCAAGGTCTTAGATCACTCACGATAGGTTCTCACTACTTTTCACTAATGCTAAAATAGCCTTCGAGCATCAAAATGCAGTGTGAAAACTGCTAAGTACTTACGACGAGAAAAGTTAAAGTTCGAATAAAATCAATAAAAAGCATAGCGTTAATGAATCAATTATCACGTACTTTAGAATAGCATTCTAAAGATATCGTTCACTGAGCAAGCGAATAATAAACAGAAAAAACATCGTATCTACACAAACCGGTCTCCCTTTTGCAATTTACATAGAAGCGATAACAATAGCGACAATCCCACATTCATGGAAGCCGCAATTACGCAATGCTATACAACACAACTACCGATAGTAGTAGTAGGTACATAAAAAAAAGTTACCCGGGCCGCGCGGGTGGGTCGTCCGCGCCTCCACAATGGGCGACAATTCCCAACGACACTTATCGCCTGTCGAGACTCGACGTGACGACAAGCCGCGAATGACGCCCACAATCGACAATGTAACTCATAATAAAACGTTTCTACGACTTCTCCATCATATTGTAACAAACGATCATTCACAATGATATTATAACTATACAGATACGTTTGAAGCGCTTCGACAACGCCTTGTTAAAACTTGGCTAGTTCGCTTATTATTTTTTATTTTTGACGGCTGCCCCTTCAATCCTCTCCCGTATCTAAGCAACATATAACTATTTCTTTTTCACCACCGATATTGAGATTATTGCTATCTTAATTCCACATTTTATCTAAGACAGTGTGGCGTTACAATATTACTTTACGTATGTGTGCGTTATCGTGCCATTTGTTTTGTCTAAATATCATGTAGGTAACGTAACAAGTTTTTTGCCAAAAACTATACATTAAATTACTATTTGTTAAATAAATAGTTCTATTGTCACATACTTAATTGTCGTTATACTTTATACGACATCGTTTTATTGTCGCATCGTTAATATTTTGTATGTTTGTAATGTAAGTAAAATATGACATAATACGTGTGGTCAAATGAAAGTGACCTCATCACCTCGACACGTTGATAAACAAGGTCATAATTGACACTGAAAAGTGAACTTGAATTTTGTCGTGATTTAATTATGGAAACATACATTTATAGTCAACGCAGCACGTCATATAATGTCATCCCGTTTTGCGATTTTCCTTCGATCTGATTTTTAAATAAAAATTTTGTTTAGAAACTTAGAAAACTGGTGATTTTACGGAAACGAAAAGCACTGTTTTTTTTTCTAAGTAAAAACGTGATTTTTTTTTCTCGGGGCCATATTGTTATACATCGATAAGCGGGCATGGCGGATGTTGTCCCGCCCTAGTAATAAAAGAACAATGACAAATCCCTTCAGTACTTTTTGAGTTTATCACGAACTGACAGACACACAGACATGGCAAAGGACTTTGTTTTATAATAAGTAATGGTACATAGTTATACATACACATAATTTACAAATCTGCACTAAATTAATTATGTCCTCAAATTATACATTCGATAAATATTCATATTAAATGCACGTCACAATTGACAATCAAGAATAGTAATTTGCGCCTTCAAGTGTAGTTATTAATTTAAAAAAAAATTCACGAGCGAACGAATGGCAAAACAAATGGTATCATAGCGTGCCGATATTTTAAGATGAAATGACAAGAATAAAAAGAAATACGGCCTATATTTTTGCACGATGCGCGCACATTCGTATTTTATTTATATAGAATAGAATGTTATACTTCACTTAACAGAGTGCACTCGAATCATATTTGCTGATATTTAAAATTAAAGAAATCGTATTAACACCGAGTGTAAAAGAAAATGTTTATAATTTTATTGACGTATTTGTTACATAGAGAACAGTATATTACATACTACGTAGTATGTACGCAACAAAGGAATCTGTTTTCTCCATGCAACTCGTAATGTATACTAACATTATAATGCGGTAAAGTTTTAGAATTTGTGACTTTGTGCGTTTGTTTTTTATTTCTTGTAGCATGGTAAAATGACTGCGCTATGCCCGATGGTAAGCACAGAACAATCCAAAAACAATGGCGACCACAAAGTGACACACTATCCATCGCCGGTCGTCACTATCATGCCGGCCTGCAAAAAGCTGGATATGCACAGGCTGATCCCGAAACGCGACCCGCAGAAGCGAATCACTATTACGGGCTTTTTCGCCATATACATGGTGGTTGCGACCCAGTCAGGCTGTAAAACCCTACCACCACGGTTTCACCATTGCCTCGTTCGTTATTCAGCAGGGTGCACCACGAACAGGTGAGGTTGGCTTAGGCGTCTCCAATCTTATAATGTTACTCGACACCCTTTACATGTGAGTTTGTAGGGGGGTAATCTCAGCAACGACTGGCCCGATTTGAAAAATTCTTTCAGTGTTATATAGCTCATTTATCGAGGAAGGTTATATATACGCTAAGACCAATGGGAGGAATGAAGCACCAATGAAGAACGTTTGAAAATCGCTTGAGAGCTTCCGCTGCGTGTTAGCGTTGGCCCAGATTAACTATCCGACGCGGACGAACTCGCGGGGCAGAGGTTAGTCAGTTATAAAGAGAAAAGACTGAAAGCTGCACAAATAGATAAATGATTCAAAAAGATTGATAGATTCCAGATAATATTTACAAAGCTATATTAACACGAGTATTACTAATAAGAACTAAGAAGATGCAACAATTATGGTATTTCAAAGTAAACATTTCAGATTCTCGGTATATAGTTGGGAATAGATTAAATAATCCAACATGGAATCTGAATGTAATCAAATAATGAATTATGCATGTTTATAAAATTATATTCTCTTATAGGACTATCTTTATACATAAATTTCTTCTGTGCGTGTGTATGTCACTAACTCCTAAACGGCTGGATCCGAGAATGGTTTAGATTCACAATTGGACCCGGTAGGTGGCGTTGCGGTTGAATTTTAGGATTTTTTTTTTATTATCAAAGCAGGACAACGTCCGCCAGGTCCGCTAGTGTATTATAAAATTTGATAATCATGTGTCACTTCTTTGTATGAATAAGAAAAATACATGTCAAATTGTTTACTCGATTGTATAAAATTAGCATTTCCTTTTTTATTATACTAGTACATAACACTGTATCCACTACGACTGACTGGTTGCAAGCATAGTGAAGTCCAAACTATTGTGTATACGACATATGAACACTCGATTGTATAAAATTAGCACCCGGCAGCGACTTTTTCCTTTTTTTATTATACTAAGTACATCAAAACTGTTTCCACTACGACTGACTGGTTGCAAGCATAGTGAAATCCAAACTATTGTGTATACGACATATGAATTGTTTGTTAATCTAAGGAGGTTAAAGAAGTTAAAAAACTTTTTGCTACATTCCTTGCTGTCGAAGTCGCGCGTAACAGTTAGTACCAATATATGTATAAGTACATATTATATTTGTTATAGGTCAAAAAATAAATATAATTCTACACTATCAGAGCATGAACTTAGAGATTAAAAATGAAATAGAAAAATAGTTTAAGAAAGCCCATAATTGACTAAGAAAGACCTTTCCTATATTGGAGGAAGTAAACAATTAAGCAGTTATAATCGCAAGCAAGAGAAATTGTAATAACACTGCATAGATATGAACGAATACGTAGTTATTTAGAAAGCAAATATAAAAAGATAATTGATGTATGTTCCCTGCTTTAATTAGTCAATAAACAATCTTTAAAAGCCGTCGTAAACATTTAATGCCTTTGATAAAATGTTGTATAATAAAACTTATTAAATCTACTTTAGGTGTGTGTATAAAGATATATTTTTATTACATGTATATCTGATGAATATTATATTTAACGAGTATTACGATTTAACTAAGGTTGCTATCTTTAAATTCTGGAAAAATAGGATTTTGTAGGTGGTAGAGCCAAGCTGAAGCTATTACTGGTTTCAGCATGAATGGTTCGGCTCCCCCGGGGTAGTACCACCCTCTCAGAGAAAACCGACGCGAAGTAACAGTGCTTGCATTGTTGCGTTTCGTTCGGTCAGTGAGAGCGCCGGAGACCCACCTACCCTCCCCTTCCCCTACCTTCTTAGAACACAGGCAGGCAACGCACTTGCCACTCCCCTGGTGTTGCAAGTGTCTATAGACGGTGGTGATCACTTAACATCAGGTGACCCATCTCTTCGTTTGTCTCATATAATATAAAAAAAAATATTAAAAAAACGCTTATTTATATAAGAGCAATGGTTAATTGTTATAACGCAGTGAAATAAAACTAACGAGGTTTTGATAAAATTGTATTAATATTGAACAAAATATTTTATACTAGACTCTGCCCGCGACTTCGTTCACGTGGAATAGAGTTACTTTGGGTTAACGCTAACACGCAGCGGTAGCTCTCAAAAGAAAAAATCTTCGATTTTGAAATATTCTTCATCGGTGCTCCGCTCCTATTGGTCTTATCGTGATGATATATATAACCTTTCTCGATAAATGAGCTATATAACACTCAAAGAGTTTTTCAAATCGGACCAGTAGTTCCAGAGATTGCCCCCTAAAACGTCACAAACTCACATACTTTACCTCTTTATAATATTAGTATAACGATAAAATGTAAGATTTGAGGTCATATTGACGAGTGAACTTAGAAACACAGGATTTAATAAAATGAATTATTTGAAAATTCCAGGACTTTAATTGCCGAAGCTACCTTAGGATATCCCAAAAACAGGACAAATGCTGTATAAAATGAAGAACCGGTAACATTATGATACTTAATATAAATTGAAAGATAATCCGAAGGGATTTACGAACGAATTCCAGATTTATTCACTTGTACTCGGCATATTCAATTAAATATCAGATATCGTGAAACAAAATAGACCCTTGTCTAATGGGATCTTGTACAAACTTTGTTTATATTATTTAATCTTTTAATTTACTTTAAAAAAGTAATATAAAGTTGACGAAATCTTTCTTAAATCATCTTTTTACATTACATCAGCCTGTAAGACATCCACTGCAGAGCCATACCGAAGACTTTTACCGAAGGAAGGTATGATCACAATGACCACGCCAGCCCATAATATATTGGCGATTTAAAACGCCGAGAATTCCACATTACTATATTTTCTCACATACGACGTTACTACAAGAATATTTCTCAGAAATCCGTTGGTACATGCCGGGGTTTCAACCTGCAAGCATACATGGAATCGAAATCCTTAGGATTCCTCACAATGTTTTCCTTCATCGGTAGTGTTACCAGTTTAAATTAGTGAATGTACGCGAATTCTGTAAAATTCGTTGGTACATGCCGGGGTTTCAACCTGCAAGCATACATGGAATCGAAATCCCACCGGTCAAACCACAACAAAACCACGTCCTTTCTGTGGTAGTTATGTGTATATAATATACATGTAAGTGGGTACATGTAAATAAAATCAATTTGTACATCTTGTTGTTTACCTCATGGTGACAGCGGTGGAATTCCAATGTACGCCTCAAAGTGCCTCAAGTGCCTCAAACCCCACACCTGACACAAAATTGTAGTTATGTGTATACATGTAAAGTAAGTCAGTTTAAACACCCCCATCATGTTGTTTACTTCAGTTTCTATACATATTAATTTTAATATATTATATTTTACCTATAAATCGTGCCAAACCGTTTTAATGACAAAAAATGCTTTTATTTTCTTTGTATTTCTTAGTCCTTTTTTATTTCATGCGTTTTTTATACCTGTCGCCAATGAATCATTATGTTATAATCGGTTCGTGCCGCGTTCGTGTCTCATAAAACAGCTGTAAATCTTCACATAATCACAGTGCCGAAGACAGAAAAATGACAGAGATATAAGTTTACAAGACCGCATGCATGCAATCTCATTTTGATGTACACATTGTGAATTCCGTACAAAAATAGATTTCATATGAATGACACCGCGTCTTGTTGCCAAAATAATTCGAATAGCAATGTGGGCAATGACATTCTTTTAACGGAATTCGAGTGAGGTGAACGAAAAATTGTAAAATCGATCGGATAATTTATACTACTATTTTATTGCATATTAACTACTAGAAAGAGAGAAAAAAGATATTTTATTTGATATGGTTAAATCCAAAACATATTTAACCAATTTTAAAAATATTTTCATCTATAGAAAGCTACATTATTAGTAACATGGGGTATGTTATTTTATTTTCAAAATCTATTCTAACACTAGCGAAGCTGCAAGCAAAAGCAAGTAAGTAGCAATTTCTTTAAAGAGTTTTGACATCCAACAATGACGACACGAGTACGTTTTTTTCGTTCGTCTTTATTATCTTCTTCTAAACTGTTTTTCTTTTAATTTCTATCATGTTCAAAAATTTGGAGCGCGAATTGATTTTATTCGACGCTTACTTGAATTCTTGCCTACAAATCTGAGACTTGGCTAAAAAACAACGCGGCTCCGTAGCCACCGGCAATACGTTGATGCGAGGTCTTTTTCTCGCAGATCTTTTTTGTGTTTAATATTTTATTTGTAAGTTTCTAGTTTCAGTGGCAATATATATTTTTCATTTAATTTCATTTCATAAGATCGAGCAGATTTTTTTCTAATATTTTAATAATGAAATGTTAGTGTAAATTACGATCAAAACAGCAATAAAGGAACGAATTCTCAAGGCAATTTTTTTATTAACCGCAAATTCATTGTTAAATCGACAGAAAAGAATGAAACTCAATTCTCGAATAATACACTTTCTAAAATACATTTGCGAGTTCCCATCTACCGGATACTTGGCTTCAAATGTTTGTTCGTGTTTTTTTTCTACATCCTGGCAAATTTGCATGAATAATATGGATTTGTAACGATTTCATTGGTCGAGAACAAAGTATACCAAACGTTAATACAATTACCAAAGGACCCCAATACAATGTGAAAGTTCTATAAATTTAAAATCTAATTTCTTAAACAAACACTGAAACATTTAGTTTAGACGCTTTAAAGCGATATACGGTTATACTACTAATAGGGGGCATTTAACTGTAGATATGTATTAACTGTAATGTTTACATTTCCGTTGAAATTGAAATCCTACATTTATTTTGTAAGTAAGTATTCAGTATTTTGATAATTTTATAATTACTACTTAAGTGATTTATCTACATTAATTCTATACTATCTTTTCATTATATATTTAACCACTATAACCCTTTTTATTAAAACGCCAAACTTCTAATTAGTTCCGAAGTTATACTGTAAGTGACTACACAGTGAACAGGACACAAATAAAACGGGTATACATAAATACGTATTATAAATACATTAATATATGTTATAACACGATGTAAATAAAACATGGCCTTACTTCGTAAAAATTGTTTATTTTACTATATCTGCGAAAAAAATGGGCGTTACAACTTCAAGAGTGAACTATGTTTAGCGAGATCTATACAAATTTTAACTTACAGTTGTTAAATTTTATCAGTACTTCTAAGTCCATAATATAATGATACGACCCGCGTTACATATCAAAAATAAATAACCTAAAAACTTTTGTACTAGCCAGTACAAGCTCGTCAAAATCCGTTCACACGTTTTGGAAAATAGCCCGGATAAACAAGAGACACTATATTTAGGCATTGTCTGAAAGGGACAACGGTATATCGTTAGTCATTCATTCGCATTACAATGTATCAATTGATATAGAAAAGGAAACTCATTAACGGTCAGTTATCAATAAACGGGTCGCTTCAAGGCGAACACGTGCTCGATGTATTGTAATTAAAGTGGGCTCGTGACTCACACGGAGCGATGCGCCAGCGCAATAATGTTTTTATCTACACGCCACTCGGTGGCTATCTTACATTACAACGAGATTATTCAGTACACACGTTATAATCTCAAAACAACATTTGTAAATATTTTTCCTAGATAGTGCTCTAGTTATGACTTTATGAAACAGTTTTTAAATTTGATACCGAGGTGACACAATCAAAATCAAAATACTCTTTATTCAATTTAGGCCCTGAACGTCAAAACTACCACCGATTCGGAAAACGACCCATTCATCGAGGAGAACCGGCACGAAATTCGATCTGGTTTATCTTTTCATAATAACTATCGTAACGTATAATATACGAGATGACCAGGTCACGCGATGCTTTAGAAAAAATATTAGTATCCCAATCTACAAAGTAAACCAGATTGGGATATGTTTATATTATTACTAACGAGTTAAATCAATCTTCAAAACCTTGAAGATATACGTAGTCCGGTGAAGCCGTATTGTGAATGATGCAGACATTACTAACAACCTGGAACCGCTTCAGTTGCGAAGAGACATCGCCTCACTGAGCGTGTTTTATCGTCTGTATCATGGCGAGTGTTCTGAAGAGTTGTTTAACCTGATCCCATCTTCTCCTTTCCACTACAGAACTACACGGGCGGGTACGCGTCTCCACAGATTCACAGTAGCAACCATCCCGGCAAGAACGAAGAAGTTCGAAAATTCATATCTTTGTCGTACTGTGAAGATGTGGAATAGCCTCCCAGCCAGTGTGTTCCCTTCCTCTTATGACATGGGGTCCTTCAAACGAGGCGTGAAGAGGCACATGTGCAGGTCGGCATGATAGCGACGACTGCCGTTGTTATTTAACACCGACGGTCACCGTTACTTATGGACTGTACTGTACTTTCCATCAGGTACCGTACAGTCACTTTGCCGAACCAGTTTAAAAAAAAAAAAACCTTGCAAGGTCTATAGAGTAGTCAGAAAAAAAAATCAAAACCTTTAAAATCAAAACAGTATTCCGCATATAAATATGGTCGAGACGAGCAAAAATCTAAGCTATCGCAAGGTCTATAGAGTAGTCAGTTAGAATAAAAAATCAAAACCTTTAAAGTCAAAACAGTATTCCGCATATAAATATGGTCGAGACGAGCAAAAATCTAAGCTATAGAAGTTTTTAAATCAATATAACATTAGCTACTACTATAAATAAAAACAAGTAATCAGATGCATTGTCTTATTATTTATTATTATTGGTGAGTCAGGTCACGAGTATACAAATGTAATTTATTAATAAATAATCAGTCATTTACATTCTTATTTGTCGTCGTGTCTTTGAATAAACAGATAGCAAACATGTTTTCTCGTTAAGTTCATACGTAATGAACCAGCCTTTTGTCATGCTACTATCCATACTGATGACTTTTTCAGAAATTCGTCATAACAAAATCACAAACAGACCCGCCGTCCTACATATTAATAATATCTTAATTACAATTTACTATATGTGTAATAAAACGAAAATTCCAAATAGATTAAGTTATCTATTATACAGTAATATTCCAATGATACTTAATCACCTGTTGAACACTTAAGTTGATGTCGTAAGGCGATTAGACATATTGTATTTGACTTTATGATTAAAAAAAAATCTATATTATAATTTACCGCAATGTAAATTGCGTTAAACGCAGTTACGCAGGAGTTCTTGAAAACAACAAAGCGGTGACATTTTACTTAATGGTTGATACATATAAGCCGAAATCAACAGTGACAGTCAAGAAATCTATCATCCAACGCCAGACTTCATTGTTGTGCCTCCCTGCGAGCCTCTCAACAGCTTAACCAGAAACACAATAAAATCGAGTCACTGTATCCGGTTTTATCGCTGTGTGCAAGATGGTAGCGATCCAGCCGCGTATATTCACGTGCCGTACCACCGCCCTTTATAACTGGATATACTTCTTCTAACCCTTATCCCACTTAAGTAGAATAGGTACAACATGTTTTCCTTTTCCACTCTCCCCTGTCAGATGTCATCTCAATATCTAAAGCTTTTATACACATATCATTTTTCACACAATCCATCGATACCTTTTCCAGATTTCCTTTACTCCCATGTCCGTCCACCGTAAAGTTTTTAACAGTTTAATAAAGTTAATATCTTAATATGACTATTAATTCACTAACTTTAAACCAAGCAAGCTACATATTCTACCACTGGGCAGAACATCTTTCGAATATTACAAAACTTTAAGAAGAGTCGTAACTTCTTTTTCAGCTAACTAAAGCCTTGAAGAGTCTTTACAGTTTCACCAGACTACAAGTTTCGTGGTTATTTACGTTGAAATTAATAAAGCGTCTTGAACAAAGAAATGATAAAACTAAGATACTCCTCACAAAGGGATCGTCCGTGTATTATTAGCGTAAAGGTGGCCGCAATCCACATTACGGGCCTACTGCAATTAAATTCACAATGTAATAAAATTGTCTTTTTAAAACACTGCAATATTCCATTCTATATATAAAACAATGAGTAACCGACAGTTGGTATGTAAACACGTCGTAGAGATTAAGCGGCTAGCTAACATGTCGCTGGACGAGCGTATGTGTCATACATCCGAGAGGCCTACCTCAACGCTAAGCTTATTTAATGTAAAACAGACAGTTCTCGGCTTTGTGTAAGCATTTATGCCTACATACTATAAGATTTTGGGAATCTATAATACAATTAACTAGCTAATTCCCGCGACTTCGTCTGCGTCGTTTATTATTCGATTGTTTTGTTATATCTCAAAGGAATTATAGGCAGCGTTTTCGCTGAAAGTTCCTAGGCGGCTTTTTCAAACACTTCCAACATTTATCGTTACATTTCAATTTACAAAAAAATCTTGACAAACTATATACCGAAACCTTCCTCGTGAACCACTCTATCTATTAATTAAAGCCGCATGAAAATCAGTAGTTTCTGAGTTTAGCGCAGACAGACAGACGCGTCGCAGGACTTTGTTTTATAATATGTAGTGATAAAGAAATTAAGTTTGTTTACGCTAGTAATCAGATTTAATAAATTATTTTTAAATGAAATCCTCGTTCTCCCTAAGTTATATATCTCCCCGGAGATATTGTGTTTATGGCATTAATAAACACGTACTTACTAAACCACGAACGGTTGCTAGTACTGTAATAATTTAAATCTAAAATAAATAAATAAACAGTAAGAAGTGTATAATTTTTATTGCATTTTTTTATCGCATATATAATTGCATCTCGTTTGATACAATAAATACTTTTTCAAGCGAGATTAAACGGTGTTTCCGCAATGCCTATTCTAGTATCTCTATTAATGAACAAAATTCACGCCACCCATAAAATCACACGGTTTTGTTCCTTTCTCCACTTTTCACTTCTTCCATATTCAAATGTTGCTAACACATTTAAAGATAATTTCATTGACTCAAAGACAAACATTACTCAAAATAACCTTTGGGGTTGAGCTAATTGTATATGTATAAAAACATGTTTTAATTCTTTGTTATTTACGAAAATTTACTTTAAGACGTCGGCTTATTAAAGCCTTGAGAGCTAACCATAATACAAATATTTAGTTTACTCAAAATGGGTTTGGACAAGACATAATAAGATAATATGTTATTAAAAACATAAGTCGATCTTATTACGTACTGCTGTAACGTATCCTCAGAGTCCAAATGAAAGTCTATACATTTCTTATTGATGCCAAATTATATATATTTACGTTTTATATATATATATGTTAATGAATCATAATGGAA
>MU159681.1:5192-22621 GCA_015888305.1 Antheraea pernyi
CTCTGGACCTCGGTAGCATCTTCGCCGACAAGAACAATATCATCAGCAAACAGCATACACCAGGGTGTCAGACAGACTAACTATTTATATTATATACCTATAAATTATAAAACCGGTATAGATTTTAGGTAAAACGTTATTAAAATTCAGTAACAACATACAAATGTACGCAGATAACAACATTAAAAACCTATAAGGACTGACATTACCTAAAATCTATACCGGTTTTATAATTTATAGGTATATAATATAAATAGTTAGTCTGTCTGACACCCTGGTGTATGCTGTTTGCTGATGATATTGTTCTTGTCGGCGAAGATGCTACCGAGGTCCAGAGTAGGCTGGTAAAATGGCGAGAAAAACTGGAGAATGTTGGTTTGAAAATCAGTAGACTAAAAACTGAACATTTGTTTTGCGACTTCGGTGGTCCATCCAGCTTTTCTCCTATAGCTTTAAATGGTATATCCTTACCAACCTGCTCTGATTTCCGGTATCTCGGTTCTCTGATCCAAAACGATGGTTGCATAGACAAGGACGTGAGGAATAGGATAAATGCAGGGTGGATGAAATGGCGAAAGGTGTCTGGTGTAGCTTGTGACCCACGAATGCCCTTGAAACTCAAAGGGAAGGTGTATAAAACTATTATAAGACCAGTAATGTTGTACGCATCTGAGTGCTGGGCGACGAGAGAGACGGATGAGAGAAAACTACATGTGGCAGAGATGCGAATGTTAAGGTGGATGTGTGGTGTAACTAGAATGGATAAGATTAGGAATGAATATATCAGAGGAAGTTTGAAAATAGCACCAGTAATAGAGAAGTTAAGGAGTAATAGGTTAGCATGGTATGGGCATGTTATGAGGAGAGATGAAGACCATGTAACTAGAAAAGCTTTGAGTATGACGGTCGATGGATATAAGAGTAGAGGAAGACCGAAAAAAGGATGGATGGATTGTGTGAAAAATGATATGTGTGTAAAAGGTGTGATGACTGAGATGACATCTGATAGGCGCGCTTGGAAAAGGAAAACATGTTGTGCCGACCCTACTTAGGTGGGATAAGGGTAAGAAGATGATGAATTGCAATATAGAGAAGTTGAGGAGTAATAGGTTAGCATGGTATGGGCGTGTTATGGGGAGAGATGAAAACCATGTAACTAGAAAAGTTTCGAGAATGATGGTGGATGGATATATGAGTAGCGGAAGACCGAAAATCGTATGGATGGACTGTGTGAAAATAATATGGGTGTAAAAGGTGTGAACACTGAGATGACATCTGATAGGCGAGAGTGGAAAAGAAAAACATGTTGTGTCGACCCTACTTAGGTGGGATAAGGGTAATAAGATGATGATGAGTTAGTCTGTCTGTCTGCACACATCACTGCTAAAGTACAGACTTCACACTTCACACTCATAAAGCGTATCCTCGAGAGTAACCTAGTCTTTGTTTCATTTAAATCGGTCCACTCTATCAAAAGTTATTGTTATTCTAAAGACGACGCATACGCAAATGGACTAAATATTATTTTAATAAATTTTACGTTTTTCATGTTTAATTAATATTCTATTTTGAACATTATTTTCTAATGTATTTATTAAATTCTGTCGTAATTCTCTTTTCAGATCCATATCAGGAATGATTTGTTTACATTTAATTTATACGCAAATGTATGCATTTGGAAAAATATAATATTTCATTGTCAATCGTTATTTTAATTTACTTCCTAATATATACGCACACGAATGACGCACTCTATGTCTCGATATTTAGTGCTTATTGAATCAAGTTCAATTAATTGTGTGTATTAAGAAGCTTTGGTTACAGGCTGGTTATAAGCTAAAACAGTATGAAACTGCTAAACATGATTGAAACTAGTCATTTTTGCAAACTAAGGCTACATTCATTACACAAATTCAAATTGAATTCGATTTTTTTATTGAACAATTTTTTTCCTCCAAAGTTGTTTATCACAATGTTTAGAGGGCGAAAATACCTCGAGGTAGACCTTACGCCACATGATGGGTAATCTTTTATTTATTTATTTATGGCTAAATCAACACCATAGTAACCTTAACATAATTTACAGACTGAATAACTTAAATAAAATAGATTATTAAAGCTAATATAAACTAATAAGGCGTCACTAATTACGACTCAATAACTTAAATAAACTCGGTGTTTCAACACTGTTAGGTTTGGGTAGGATAGTAACCCATGAAACATTCCAATATCTTATAAATTCAAATCGACAGTCGACATTAGTAACTGTCTGTCCGCTTGGGAGCCGAATACACTATGTTAATAAATACATAAGGCAAATCTTCTACTACCACACACTTCACAGTTTGGCGTAGGAGATTTTTTATAAAATAATATTATAATCAGCCCTTTCATTGCCCTTTATACCACAATGTGACGGAACCCATTGCAATCTTAATTCTATTCCGCTATTATGAATATTCATAGTTTGTTGCAATATAATATACACGTATACTATCGATACACCTCTGAAACCAGAATCGCAGCGAGCGATATGTTGCAAAGCACTTTTACTGTTAGAAACAAGTTTACTTACGAGAAGTCAGACATAAGAACCCTTTCTGACTTATAGCTTAATTTGTTGTATGTATATGTTTTACAGAATAGAAGCCAAAGAGTATCAGGCAAAAAAAGGCTAGTGCTAAATAACAGTGAAAAGGCAAATGGGCTTACACCCGTTTATGTTATTTCCATGTCATCGCAATTATTTATTAGTGCTTGTTCCTCTACACATATATACGAAGAAATACGAGGCTTTTAGCAATAATAAATTGGTTATTTGAAAAAAAAAAGAATATTTCTGTTGTGGCTCAAAAAGCTTACTTCACGCAACTTCACTAGCTGTAGCTGCTGTTTTTGTAATTGATTGTTTCCGCTCATTTCAGTATGTAAACCTACGTTAAACGACGTACTACCCGAATACATCGCTTGGCAAGATGCTTTTATAAGGGTGCATCATAGTGATTGCAGAATCATGAGAATAACCCAATTATTGGCTACACAGACTATGTATTATGCCACTCCTACATCTAAGCGAGCTTTCTTAACACATTAATAGCGTCAGCAGTTGGCCTGTACATTTTAAACTTAATCTATACTAATATTATAAAGCTGGGTTTGTTTGTTTGCTTGAAAGCGCTAATCTCAGGTACTACTGGTCCGATTTTATCGAGGAAGGCTATAATATATCATAGTTCTAAGACCAATAGGAGCGGAGCACCAATGAAGAATGTTTCAAAATCGTTTTTTCCTATTGAGAGCTTCCGCTGCGTGTTAGCGTTAGCCCAAGGTAATTATTTCAAGCGAAGTCACGGGCAGAAGCTAGTGAAAGGCAAACGAGCCTCTCATTTTTCATACATGACATTGATTGGTGCCTATAAACTTCTCGGCAAGATATACAACTGGATGAAGAAGAAAATCAGTGTTACTCGGAGAGAATCTGAATATTATAAATGACTCCACGAATACAGTCACAGGTACAGATGCCTTTTCAGTTGATAAAACTGGGACACGAAGATTGTTATTTTTCATTTTTATGGTATTTGTATGATTATTATTTCTTGAAACTAAGAATAGCCATAAAAAAAGAGGAATGGAAAACATAAAGTGTATAAAATTAAACTGCGTCTGTAATTTTTCTCCCATATCGTTTTATTCTAAATACATTAATATTTAATAATTCAACTTAAATATTCATTTAAACTATTACAAGCTATTTTTTTTATATTAAACATAAATAATAATAAGTAATGCAAATGACCAGCATTGCATACTTGTAACTCGGGTTTAATATTACCTAGGTATTTATTATTCAATCTTAGCGATAGTTGTCCATAACGACGAAACATATACACGACACTGAAATACTTTGGCGAAGATAAATGTTCAATGGATACGATGCTAAGCATTGACTGTTGACATGCAGGAAGCGCTTATTAAATCATTTTCATTAAGAGCCACTCTTTGCAAAGTTAGTTCAGTAACGTATGCGGGATAGCAATTTTTTGTTGTTGATCCGAATAATTGAGAGCGCGTCTGGCATGCAACATGAAACAGGTTTACAAGGATTTAGATTGTCACTAAGTACTAAATATAATATGACTTGAAATTAGAGAAGTAACAACAAGTACACAAATCTAGTTATTTATACATTCTGTCCAGTTTAACAAGTGTACGTTAGACAGCTTCACAAATCTGCTCACATAATGTGAAATACGTTTACGGTATTTATCATATTATACACTGATCTACTCCAGTACGAATATTACTTATTTGAAACAATTACTGACAGGTATGTTATTATAAAATATTTTAAACACACTTACTATTTTAAACACACACGTTTTTTTTTTGGTATTTATGTAAGGTCGTACAAATGTAAAATGCAGGTAGGTTCGTTACATTTGATAAATTAAATATGTAAGTACAAAATGCTACTATTTATATGGCTGAAGTATATATTTTTATGAGAGTATGTTTTGAAGGTATTGGTGGCTATTAATAACATACAGCTTCACTTTTTTTATAATACTACCGCTATAATAATAATATGTAAAGTTGCGAAGACCACCGATTTTAATCTAAAATTTATAAATTGGCCCTTTCTTCTTGACAATAATGATTAAAAATGCGAAAATTTTATTAAATACTTTTTTATTATAATACTCATTCTAGAGATTAGACGAAACAATAGAATCACAAAGTTGAAAGGAACTAAACCATATAATTAAACAAATATCTTTTGAGTACATTATACAATAGAGACCAGCTCGTAAAAAAAATATTCTAGGTACAATAGCAGAGGATAGCTACATTAATGAATTACAGTTATGATTCAGTATTTAGTAATAATTTATATTCAAGTAGCTGCAAAGTTTTGAGTGCCGAAATATCTTAAATAAATAAATTGCACGAGATCTGAGTGAAGAGATCGCGTGCGATCTCGATATAACATTATTATTGTGCGATTAGAATGTATCAGATATTGTATATCATGTATTGCTTGACATGTATTGCAAGACCCGACCTGCGCGCCTTCAGTATTAACAGGTACAACTCGTTACACAAGTGTTTAGAGATTGAAATTTCTTCTAACAATATTACTAATACTCACGCAAATGTTAGTAATATAAATTGAATGCAAACACATCAAAAATAGTTAGTGAATAAAAGAAAACCTTAGTTTAATTTCTTTTTTTGGTTAAAGAGAAAAACTTAACAAAAATCAATACATATACAAAAGTAAACAGGTCGCCAGCGATCCTTTATAATAAATGAGGTGAACTTGTTTTATAAAATCAAATAAAGCTAATAGGATGAACTTGGTTAAAGTGTCTTTTTCACCCTGATAATAAGTAAAATCACTACGGGTACGTTAACAATATTTGCTGCCTCGATAATACAACAGATATAATGCATTAGGATCCTTTGACGTTTACTCACTTTTATTACATTCAAATAGTCGGTGGTTTTGTTCATATTGCTTGGAGTATAATAGCAGTAAGAGGCTGGCCGAATATTATATATTCAGAAAAAAGACACAACAACAACAACTCCGAAAGGCAATTTTTAAAATTTACCCTTAAAATACTTTTACATTTAGGATACCTATTATTTTAATATATATATATTGGTGAATAACATCATTATCGCAAACCCGTATTATACATGAGAGACGTGGATGATATGACAATATAAATTACCCTTTCATACCAATTAATAAGCGTTTTCAATGTCCTTAATTAGTCGATCCGATACAATATACGGTATCGACGACTATAACTACTTACACGAATTTTAATTTTACGAACCGAACACTAACTAGTTACAGGGATTTTTAAACGATTCCGTAAACGAAGTTACCTTCATACATCTTTGGTTAGATAAAACGAAACAACAGTACAAACACTAGATAATAATCGAACGTTACAGTCATTGGAGGGACATAATTATTTAGTATTTATAAGGTAATTCTAAACAACATCGCATAGTAATCACATAAAAATAATCATTATCGAAATGTTACGATACACTCGCAGATCGTTCCATTTCGACGGTAAGCGTCAACAAGTAATTATTATTCAACAAAAGGTTGAAGCCACATCTGCCGGCGAGCGTCAAAAGAAACGGCTTTACGTGAGACGAGGTCAAGCAGTGGCTGTCGGACCGCAACGCGACTCCTCGCGACGTCACTCCGTTCTACTGCCAGAGCTTCCACCACACTTGCATCTTCTCTGAGAGTTTCTTGTAGATTCCCAGTAGTTTCCGTCACATCCCGCCATCGCCTTCCCCTTCGCATTCTTCTGAACCTTCCCCTTCTTCTAGTGTTACCTTTAAAAATAGAAAACATCGAGTTGTAGATTTATTCATTTTTTAATGTAAACCATATTTCGTGGAAGGTAAATTCGTATTTCCTCAAGTTAATATGAAAAAAAAACAACTCTACAACCATGTCTTCGAATTTCGGGATATGTCTAAGAAGGACAATCTTGTTTAATGTTTATTAAAGTTAAGACAGAAATAGCTACCCTAAGCTTAAACATAAGGTTCGCTCGGGTTGGTATGAACCGAAATTTGCATATAACTGTAGGCTAATTGCTAGATATATACACGAAAAACTATATCCTTTCCTTCGTAGCACACCCTTGCTTAAAACAATAGTAACATGATTAGTTACTTCCATTGAACGTCAAATGATGCTAAAATAAAGGTACAAAACTTACTTGAAATCGTATTTGTTCAGGGCGGTCATCGTCAGGCGCATGTGATGCTTGAATGGGTGCCGGTGGCGGCGAAGGCGGTATCATGCTTTGGTAATAATCGCGATTCTCTTCTAGAGTATCTAGGATGTCTTGAGCGTCTGGATGTACAAGATCTGCCCACGTCTCCCACAGTGGATGTACAATATAGTCGATGAATCCCACTTGAGATTTCTCTATTGTAGCATTATGCCTATCACACATAGGGCTAATATCCATTCCGTGCTCACGTTCACGGTCACCTTGTTGGAAAAATTCTTCCATTAGCAATGCAACCCATCTCTTGTAGAGAGGCAATGGTTTAGTAGGGTTGCTCAGATCGGCACAATGTACGAGATTCTCTAATACCTGTATTCTGTCGGTATAATTATCTAACAATAAAACTCCACTGCCAGCGACTTTCTTTGTTTCCACCATAGTTTTCAAGTCTGCGAGGAGGCTCATGTGTTTTGACATATCAGTCGAGAGTACCATGTCAATTACCATTTTCCGCAGTGTTTGTCTTTGCTTCTTGTGTAGGTTGACAAAAATGTCACAGCCTTCATTCTGAAGCAACTTGAAGGCTACGGCTAGATGGTGATTTTCTAATACGGATTCATCGTTGTACATCAGAGCGAGTTCCGAGCTAGAGTTCACAAGGAATTGGTTAGTGAGACCCGGGTGGTCGACATCGTGAACACACGCTGCGAACAAAGCGGCGCATACTTCCAGCGGCGTAAAGACCGCATCAAGTGCAGGAGTATTTAATAACACATTGGTGGACTGTGTCACATCAGCTGCATGAAGTGAATTGTGGAAGGGATTGTCACGGATATAATGCTCTTCAAGTGTCACAGCAAACGCTAAGAAAGTGCGTGCAGGTATCTGTAGAGTCGACATTAGCTCCCTAGATGTGAAGGCAGTGTATGCAACAGCGGTAAGTGGTCTACCACAAGAAAGATCTCCAATACGGAAGATGTCAACGCCCCATCGATCAATTTCACTCAGACATCTGCCGAGTTCCTCTTCGTGTGGAGTTTCCACTCCATATCTTGGTACACGTTCTCCGGTAAAACTATTAGTATGAGTCAATGTTCGCTTCACACCCGAAATCTGTGAAACAAAATATGAAACAAATAAGTATTGCTAGAATACTAGATTTTATATTGGTTTATATAGTGTTTCAAAAAACTTATGTTACTCACTTGTGACATAGTAGTCGCGGGACCGGCATGACGAGGCTTTTCCTTCTTCTTTTGACGTTCGGAGCTCTCTTCTACTTGCAAAGAAGGTATATCAAGTTCTTGTTGTTTATCTGAAAAAAAAAATGTTTACGTTAAAAATACATTATTTCACAATATTTTTACTTATCTATGTAGATACGAGCATACAATGACCTAGTAATTTTACGTATGCATGTAATAAATCCTCAAAGAAGCTTAAGTACGAGGATTATGGTTGTTACATTTTTTCATAATATTACTAAAATGGTGTCAGTGGGTAATGGTGCCAAAAGAAATGTGGGTGAAAACATGAAGTGCTTATAATAAATTATATTATACGATACCATTTTAGGTCAGCGGATATAATGTATATAATAGATAAAAATGATTTATGGATTGAATAGACCAGATACCTGTCAAATTTTTTTACGATTTTATCTACTGAATTGCGGATCTTGAATGAAATTTTGAACATGTTTGTTACTGCACGTAATATTAAGCAGTTAGGCATCTGTCCGTGTTTAATAAATCCCATATATTTTAGCCATTATCATTTATTGTTTCATATTTATCCATAGTGCTTGGGTACAATTGCAAATTTTCTATGCAATCAAATGGGATAAAAACTAGCGTTGTGTAATGAAAATTATGTAACTCAAGATATGTGAAATATAATTGACTTTTATGGTAAAATATATTTACGGAATGGCACTGGGACTATTCATGTAAATTAAACTTATAGAATATAGTAGATGAATGAATACTTTATTATTCTCTTCGGTTTCGTACACTAACAACAAGCTTGGTGCCACAAGGCCACAATAAATAATTAAAATGTTTTCTTTCTTTAAATCTTTGAAATATATTCAGTGTACAATTATATAACATTAACCAAAATAATCTTGGAAATATCTTCTGTGATAAAACGGTGCCCCAATCATTTTTCATCCGAACATGCATTTTTTATTTTAAATATTCGTTGATTACATAAGTGCAGTAATAGTATATCAGTCTTATCAAAAGTGTAACAAACAAAACAAAAAAGTACACACTTCTTAAAAACAATCGCAATTGTTTTAAATAAAAATGTTTTTGTTTTTCGTCTATATCTCTAAAGCTTATTTTCATAAATTGTAAACTGTTGATAATAACATTTTATAGAAACAATTGCAAATTTTTGTATAAATACCAATTATCACGTATTTATCTCTTAACACTCGTTTGTCTACATTAAATATTGTAGACTGTATATAATGTAATATATGTAAGAGTAATGCATCATATATTACACAGGTATGTTTAAAAAAGCGAAATTACATAGTTTCTGGGCCTTTCGCCTTCTTCAAATATTTGTATGTGTATAAATGTCTCTTATGAAATATATTAATATGGTTGTAAAAAAACATAACGTTAACACTAATATGGTATATTATTGAATCTATGATGCTCTTATACTTCGTGCACAACAAAACAAAACAATCTAATAAACTACAACTTTGACCCCAATTCTCGATGTAGGCCAGGGGATAATTTCTCAATAAACTCAGTCGTTTAGTATTCTCATAGATATGCCAATAAGACTGGATTAGATGTGTGTTTTTATAAAACTCTCGAAACATTTAATTATACATATCGAAGAGGGAATATATTATTCATGAAAAAAACAATCCAGGGATTTTTTGTGTCAGGTAAAATCGGTGGAAATTGGCTTACTTTGAGCTGGGTGCTCACTGATATCTAGAAATAGCTTTTATTTCCCTGCTCTATTGAGATCTCACGATAGACACACCCTTTTTACAGTACTTGAAGAGTGCTGCAGCCATTTAAGGCTAGTTTGTTTGTCGAGCATTTAAATAGATTACTATAATAAGAAGCAACCAGACCAAGTAACGTATAGTTTTAATTAATTCTAGTTTGTTCTGGGAGAAAGTGAATTTGCAAAATTTTTATGAATTAGTTTATGTACCCAAATCCATAATTCACGTTCCATAGACACTATTACTGACCAAGTATACTTTTTATTTTTGTAATAATCACATAATATATAGATAGGAGTGGGCGAAATTTACAACAATTTCTCTTATCGGTATCACATATAACTTGTATGGTAAATTTAAGCCATTTATTCCGGGGCTATAAATAATAAGCAATTGTATGTGTTATCTAACGTTTTTTCCCAAATATAAATTGAACCAATATATTGGGTAAAAATTCTAGGAATAGCTGCTACGTATCTGATGATGCGGATTATGCTAATGAACACGTGAGTGAGAATAAATATAACAAACACGATATAAATACGCAACGTTTACGGCATTGAACTAGTCTAAACGACTTTTTATATTCTCAATCTTAGTTCTTGCTCAAATGAAAATAGAGTAATATGCCTACTGGTTTTTAGTTAAATAAACATGTTCATTTTAAATACCGAGAGCATTCCTAATGTTTGGGGTTAAAGTTTAAAGTGAAAGTAGTATTACTGCGAGTCTGCGCTAGCGTAAGCTTAATAAACGTCCACTACGATGCACAGGTGTATTACTTTTGCTTAGAGTAATTAATGCCCACAATATTTTATTATGAAGTTATACTTCTTTTGGCGCCTTAGGGAAAAAAGATGAGAGTAAATTTTTACGATGCGTTCGCACACCGTCACGAAAATCCGACACCCTGAAGTTATTACGATGCGCGCGCACACCGTCACTAAAAACCGGCTCCCTGAAGTTAGCTATAATCAACTTATTCTATTGTTAATGTCAACAAACGTAGAATAAGGTGAAAGATAAAATTTTTGTAAAGATTTTTATCTTGTTACGCCAAAGAAGTATAACTTCTAACGCGTGTACATAAGTACACACACACTTTTTTTTTAAATAAAATTTAGTTCCCAGAAATCAGTTTATTATTGAAAATTGAAATATTAAAGAGAGGAAATGAATAACATTACGGACGTTGAAGGTTATAATAGAACTCTGGAATAACAAGAAACAAATAAAAGTATGTTTAAATTAATGAACAAATTTTAGTGTGTGCAAGGCTGTTAACTAATTAAAAGCAGGTCAGTGTCGTTCCCTTGGGCGGGCGGCACGACTGGGCTTTGACGTCAGAGCAAAATTTAATTACATTAGCCGCCACTGTAAAAATATCAATATGTAGCTATCTTCTTTACTTTGCACTTTCAACGAATAGTTACAAAAATGTAAACAGAATACGTCGAAGATTTACATTAAGGTAATAAAAACTTTTTCATGCATGTTTACTTGTGAGCATGTTATCTTCCTTCTAACGATTTTCTTAGTAATATTAATGAAACCCAATTATTTTCGTTTTATATTTTTAAACGAATATAAGACATGGCTTACCGAATAATGTTACAATTTAAATAATTTAATAAACATAACCCTCATAAATTGTAGGGTTTTATAAGGTTTATAACTATTAAATACAAAGTGAGTAAGTTATTAAAAAGTATTTTAATTAATCCGACAAAATGAAAGGCGTTTAAAATTAATATTCATTTAAAAAAAACTTACCCAAAAATGTAGAGCAAATGTATTCTGAGATCTGGTTGCCGGACTTGCTGGACTCTGAGAAATGGCTGAGCTCCTTATTCAGCATCCGTTTGAACTGCAATTGTAACATTTCCATTGAGTTGGCTATAGTGACAGCCCGATTTCGCATCCAGCGAGCTGGAGCCGATCTGATGTTTGGTTTCTCCGCGCACAGACGCATTTTATAATGAAATATATATATGAAAAAACTAAAATGTAAATCACTCAAGGCGCGAGCACGTTTTTATTACAATTTAATTTAATATAGGAATAAAGACGTGTGTTATCTTTGAACGCTATCGTTACACTGAGCGCAGTGGAGGCGCGCTTTTTGACTAGTCCACTCGACCGCGGTCGTGTCGTCATCATACGTTACAAAGACCACCACCCTTCTTAGTATTGTTCAAATTCTATTTCACGTTCAGTTTCCTCCTAAATTACATTCAGGGAAAGTTTATATATTTGGCGAATTCGTGTACAATCACCGTTATGTCCTAGGATAATTCTCATTTGCGTTTGTTCGTAACCGGCTAAGTGAATTAATTAATCTGATTTCGGTCGATTGCGCCGCTTTTGACCAGTTACAATTTGCTGAATTACACGGCGCTTTTATATATCAATCACTATGAACGATCTAATGCATTATCTTTTAAATTGTATATTAATGATTATGTGATATATAATTGTAACAGCAGGACATCAAATGTTTTCGTATAAAACATGATACATGGGTAATTATATAGATTAAACATTAGATTACATTATTTCCATACTTAAGTCTCGCTCAGTAACAAGATAACGTGGAATTGGAACATGTTGTTATGTATTAAATAAAAATTTGTTGCTAACACTTATCTAACCGTACGGGAACGTTATAGAATACTAAATGAAATCCATTAGCAGGTTGTGTAATTTAATCTATATTCCGATATGTACGGTTCAATTAAATATTTATCAACTCCTTTGCAATATTACCGCTATACTGGTTATATTGCTAAAGTATAGTAAATCGTAAACAAATCTTGTAAATAATTAAAAATCATGTAGTTCAGTGGTACCTACTGCTTTTGGACAATACGTCCATAGATCTAAAGCCTAAAGAGCCTGAGTTTTTAGTGTAGGTGGACATTGTGATAGTAAAATTTATTGCGAAAAAAAATAGGAACTACACGGAAGTAAAACTCGAGAGCCACATAGATATCTTTAAATATACCGTGTTACTTATAATCGCCTACCTAAATATACCGTGTTACTTATAATCGCCTACCTTGTACTATTTTACTATATATATATTGTTATCGGGATTTTTTTCAATTTGTAGGAATAGCCTGGCACGTCTAGTAAGTAGGTTTTATCAGTAATCTGCTCAAATAATATACAATCTCTTTTTAGTTGTATCTTGTTTAATTAATTTCCTGACAATTACAATATTTACTAATAATGTACCAAAATGTAACTATTGAAAGCATAATTTGCACAAGTAATTTAAATTTTAGGAGATTAAACACAGGAAAAGTCTGTATTGTAATTCGTTTCAGAGTCTTCAAAGATTATTTTTAATGTGAATCAGTGGGCGGTGAATAAACCCCTTTATGAAAATCATTTCAGAGAAAAGCAGGATATTACATTGATTCATTAGACAGCTATCGGAAAGTTCACGTTGACGAATATCCGCCGGGAAATTATGATATAACGTGATACAATGAATTAATTATTTCTTGAAACTCTTTGTTAAAAGTCGACAAAAATGAAGATGGATTGTGACTTATCAGAAAAGGTATGGATCCTATGTACGTACCGTGTAAACTCATAATATTAGTATAACATGAAACTGTATGCGTCATAGACAAGACAGTTTCGTCGCGTTTCCGTTTTCGATTATATATAAAAAAATTAATAACGTTTTTGCCGATACATTGTTGACTATGAAAAATTACCTCGTATAAATCAGTACGGCTACTCTGACGTCGTGTGACGTATGGTGCAGATGTATTCGTTAGATACTGTAAATATTGCTCTACCTATATAATTATACAAGTATCTGTGCTCTATAACAGTACGTTCACCTTGATATGTAGTTAGTATTTTAAAGGTTATATTGGATTGTGTGTTTATGACGCGAGTCGTGGGTAATTGTCGCCATTAGACTAATAACATATAAGCGTAATCTATCCAAATTATGATTAATTTGAGCACGAAATGAGCGGAGACAATGGAAGGAATCTTAATTGTGTTGGTAATGTACTTAATAGGTTTTCAATTAATCAATTTGTGCAAATTTTTAATAATTTGTTTCATAATGCCCATCGTGGGACCCATGCTATTTGCGGTTTAACAATTAGCGAAGTCTATTAAGGTCAAAATATACTAACTTCAACCACTAAGAACCGAAAAATATCACTCTCTTTTAGAATTTAGAGGAGGTACGTACAATTCGGACAGAAGAAACGATTTTTCAATTCAAATAAATAACTACTTGGTATAACTAGTTCGAGCGAGTACACGTTAGCCGGTTTCAATTATTATTGCTCGTAGTTGACGGTTAAATGTAGATGTTAATCGATTATTTATGTGACGTCGGTCCCCGTACCTTGTTTATATACTAGTTTAATATAGTAGTTATCAAATTAACATTTAATACTTACTATTAAGTATCTCCTAATACTTTGTTAAACAATCTACCCATATCTACCTATATTTTAGAAGATTCAAATAAATAGTAATTTTTTTAGTAACCACTAGAAACTGCCCGCGACTTCGTCCATCTTAAATTACAATATAAAACTTAATATCAGTAAAACACTACTTCGCACCATCTAGTCGGGAGTTAAATAACTGCCTGAGGCCTGAACTGAGTCTCAGCAAAGCGTGGCCAGGTCAGCTAGTGCTTAATAAGCGCGTGCAAAGCCGCAGCCACAACTAGTTAATAATAACAGTATAAATGTTTATAAATGGATGATATATAAAAAAATTCCATGAAAAAACATCTAAATTTGACAGATTTAGTAGACTGGACGTTATTAAATAATTACAGAATAATATACAGTTAATAATATTTTTAAATATTTCACAATAAAGACAATTTTAATAATTTTTAAGAAGTACTATAGGATTATTCATAAGAAAAATTCGTGTGAAAGTGAATTGGAAATAACCATGGACCACAATGAAAGGTGTACGTGTGAATATATTGATATAATTATATATATTTATTTTTCTAAATGGTATAAACTGTATTGAGTATTGTACAGATATTGTAGACCATAAGGTACATGAACGATGACGTACACAAACTTACAAGTAAAGCCTTTTGACTCGCCGATATTATGAAAAATCATTTGTTATTGATAACACTAAAGCTCGTTGGTATATACTAAACAAAAAGATATAACCGATGGAGAAACAGAGCAGAAAGACGCAACACTTCAGCCTATCAAATCAAATGTATGTTAAATATGGCACGTTTGGAATGTCACGTAGTTTAGGAAGGAATAATACGTCCATAGATCTAAAGCCTAAAGAGCCTGAGTTTTTAGTGTAGGTGGACATTGTGATAGTAAAATTTATTGCGAAAAAAAATAGGAACTACACGGAAGTAAAACTCGAGAGCCACATAGATATCTTTAAATATACCGTGTTACTTATAATCGCCTACCTTGTACTATTTTACTATACATATATATTGTTATCGGATTTTTTTCAATTTGTAGGAATAGTCTAGCACGTCTAGTACGTAGGTTTTATCACTAATCTGCTCAAATAATATACAATCTCTTTTTAGTTGTATCTTGTTTAATTAATTTCCTGACAATTACAATATTTACTAATAATGTACCAAAATGTAACTATTGAAAGCATAATTTGCACAAGTAATTTAAATTTTAGGAGATTAAACACAGGAAAAGTCTGTATTGTAATTCGTTTCAGAGTCTTCAAAGATTATTTTTAATGTGAATCAGTGGGCGGTGAATAAACCCCTTTATGAAAATCATTTCAGAGAAAAGCAGGATATTACATTGATTCATTAGACAGCTATCGGAAAGTTCACGTTGACGAATATCCGCCGGGAAATTATGATATAACGTGATACAATGAATTAATTATTTCTTGAAACTCTTTGTTAAAAGTCGACAAAAATGAAGATGGATTGTGACTTATCAGAAAAGGTATGGATCCTATGTACGTACCGTGTAAACTCATAATATTAGTATAACATGAAACTGTATGCGTCATAGACAAGACAGTTTCGTCGCGTTTCCGTTTTCGATTATATATAAAAAAATTAATAACGTTTTTGCCGATACATTGTTGACTATGAAAAATTACCTCGTATAAATCAGTACGGCTACTCTGACGTCGTGTGACGTATGGTGCAGATGTATTCGTTAGATACTGTAAATATTGCTCTACCTATATAATTATACAAGTATCTGTGCTCTATAACAGTACGTTCACCTTGATATGTAGTTAGTATTTTAAAGGTTATATTGGATTGTGTGTTTATGACGCGAGTCGTGGGTAATTGTCGCCATTAGACTAATAACATATAAGCGTAATCTATCCAAATTATGATTAATTTGAGCACGAAATGAGCGGAGACAATGGAAGGAATCTTAATTGTGTTGGTAATGTACTTAATAGGTTTTCAATTAATCAATTTGTGCAAATTTTTAATAATTTGTTTCATAATGCCCATCGTGGGACCCATGCTATTTGCGGTTTAACAATTAGCGAAGTCTATTAAGGTCAAAATATACTAACTTCAACCACTAAGAACCGAAAAATATCACTCTCTTTTAGAATTTAGAGGAGGTACGTACAATTCGGACAGAAGAAACGATTTTTCAATTCAAATAAATAACTACTTGGTATAACTAGTTCGAGCGAGTACACGTTAGCCGGTTTCAATTATTATTGCTCGTAGTTGACGGTTAAATGTAGATGTTAATCGATTATTTATGTGACGTCGGTCCCCGTACCTTGTTTATATACTAGTTTAATATAGTAGTTATCAAATTAACATTTAATACTTACTATTAAGTATCTCCTAATACTTTGTTAAACAATCTACCCATATCTACCTATATTTTAGAAGATTCAAATAAATAGTAATTTTTTTAGTAACCACTAGAAACTGCCCGCGACTTCGTCCATCTTAAATTACAATATAAAACTTAATATCAGTAAAACACTACTTCGCACCATCTAGTCGGGAGTTAAATAACTGCCTGAGGCCTGAACTGAGTCTCAGCAAAGCGTGGCCAGGTCAGCTAGTGCTTAATAAGCGCGTGCAAAGCCGCAGCCACAACTAGTTAATAATAACAGTATAAATGTTTATAAATGGATGATATATAAAAAAATTCCATGAAAAAACATCTAAATTTGACAGATTTAGTAGACTGGACGTTATTAAATAATTACAGAATAATATACAGTTAATAATATTTTTAAATATTTCACAATAAAGACAATTTTAATAATTTTTAAGAAGTACTATAGGATTATTCATAAGAAAAATTCGTGTGAAAGTGAATTGGAAATAACCATGGACCACAATGAAAGGTGTACGTGTGAATATATTGATATAATTATATATATTTATTTTTCTAAATGGTATAAACTGTATTGAGTATTGTACAGATATTGTAGACCATAAGGTACATGAACGATGACGTACACAAACTTACAAGTAAAGCCTTTTGACTCGCCGATATTATGAAAAATCATTTGTTATTGATAACACTAAAGCTCGTTGGTATATACTAAACAAAAAGATATAACCGATGGAGAAACAGAGCAGAAAGACGCAACACTTCAGCCTATCAAATCAAATGTATGTTAAATATGGCACGTTTGGAATGTCACGTAGTTTAGGAAGGAAT
>MU159681.1:24719-67017 GCA_015888305.1 Antheraea pernyi
TATACTTCGTGCACAACAAAACAAAACAATCTAATAAACTACAACTTTGACCCCAATTCTCGATGTAGGCCAGGGGATAATTTCTCAATAAACTCAGTCGTTTAGTATTCTCATAGATATGCCAATAAGACTGGATTAGATGTGTGTTTTTATAAAACTCTCGAAACATTTAATTATACATATCGAAGAGGGAATATATTATTCATGAAAAAAACAATCCAGGGTTTTTTTGTGTCAGGTAAAATCGGTGGAAATTGGCTTACTTTGAGCTGGGTGCTCACTGATATCTAGAAATAGCTTTTATTTCCCTGCTCTATTGAGATCTCACGATAGACACACCCTTTTTACAGTACTTGAAGAGTGCTGCAGCCATTTAAGGCTAGTTTGTTTGTCGAGCATTTAAATAGATTACTATAATAAGAAGCAACCAGACCAAGTAACGTATAGTTTTAATTAATTCTAGTTTGTTCTGGGAGAAAGTGAATTTGCAAAATTTTTATGAATTCGTTTATGTACCCAAATCCATAATTCACGTTCCATAGACACTATTACTGACCAAGTATACTTTTTATTTTTGTAATAATCACATAATATATAGATAGGAGTGGGCGAAATTTACAACAATTTCTCTTATCGGTATCACATATAACTTGTATGGTAAATTTAAGCCATTTATTCCGGGGCTATAAATAATAAGCAATTGTATGTGTTATCTAACGTTTTTTCCCAAATATAAATTGAACCAATATATTGGGTAAAAATTCTAGGAATAGCTGCTACGTATCTGATGATGCGGATTATGCTAATGAACACGTGAGTGAGAATAAATATAACAAACACGATATAAATACGCAACGTTTACGGCATTGAACTAGTCTAAACGACTTTTTATATTCTCAATCTTAGTTCTTGCTCAAATGAAAATAGAGTAATATGCCTACTGGTTTTTAGTTAAATAAACATGTTCATTTTAAATACCGAGAGCATTCCTAATGTTTGGGGTTAAAGTTTAAAGTGAAAGTAGTATTAGTGCGAGTCTGCGCTAGCGTTAAGGTTAATAAACGTCCACTACGATGCACAGGTGTATTACTTTTGCTTAGAGTAATTAATGCCCACAATATTTTATTATGAAGTTATACTTCTTTTGGCGCCTTAGGGAAAAAAGATGAGAGTAAATTTTTACGATGCGTTCGCACACCGTCACGAAAATCCGACACCCTGAAGTTATTACGATGCGCGCGCACACCGTCACTAAAAACCGGCTCCCTGAAGTTAGCTATAATCAACTTTTTCTATTGTTAATGTCAACAAACGTAGAATAAGGTGAAAGATAAAAATTTTGGTAAAAGATTTTTATCTTGTTACGCCAAAGAAGTATAACTTCTAACGCGTGTACATAAGTACACACACACTTTTTTTTTAAATAAAATTTAGTTCCCAGAAATCAGTTTATTATTGAAAATTGAAATATTAAAGAGAGGAAATGAATAACATTACGGACGTTGAAGGTTATAATAGAACTCTGGAATAACTAGAAACAAATAAAAGTATGTTTAAATTAATGAACAAATTTTAGTGTGTGCAAGGCTGTTAACTAATTAAAAGCAGGTCAGTGTCGTTCCCTTGGGCGGGCGGCACGACTGGGCTTTGACGTCAGAGCAAAATTTAATTACATTAGCCGACACTGTAAAAATATCAATATGTAGGTAGCTATCTTCTTTACTTTGCACTTTCAACGAATAGTTACAAAAATGTAAACAGAATACGTCGAAGATTTACATTAAGGTAATAAAAACTTTTTCATGCATGTTTACTTGTGAGCATGTTATCTTCCTTCTAACGATTTTCTTAGTAATATTAATGAAACCCAATTATTTTCGTTTTATATTTTTAAACGAATATAAGACATGGCTTACCGAATAATGTTACAATTTAAATAATTTAATAAACATAACCCTCATAAATTGTAGGGTTTTATAAGGTTTATAACTATTAAATACAAAGTGAGTAAGTTATTAAAAAGTATTTTAATTAATCCGACAAAATGAAAGGCGTTTAAAATTAATATTCATTTAAAAAAAACTTACCCAAAAATGTAGAGCAAATGTATTCTGAGATCTGGTTGCCGGACTTGCTGGACTCTGAGAAATGGCTGAGCTCCTTATTCAGCATCCGTTTGAACTGCAATTGTAACATTTCCATTGAGTTGGCCATAGTGACAGCCCGATTTCGCATCCAGCGAGCTGGAGCCGATCTGATGTTTGGTTTCTCCGCGCACAGACGCATTTTGTAATAAAATATATATATGAAAAAACTAAAATGTAAATCACTGAAGGCGCGAGCACGTTTTTATTACAATTTAATTTAATATAGGAATAAAGACGTGTGTTATCTTTGAACGCTATCGTTACACTGAGCGCAGTGGAGGCGCGCTTTTTGACTAGTCCACTCGACCGCGGTCGTGTCGTCATCATACGTTACAAAGACCACCACCCTTCTTAGTATTGTTCAAATTCTATTTCACGTTCAGTTTCCTCCTAAATTACATTCAGGGAAAGTTTATATATTTGGCGAATTCGTGTACAATCACCGTTATGTCCTAGGATAATTCTCATTTGCATTTGTTCGTAACCGGCTAAGTGAATTAATTAATCTGATTTCGGTCGATTGCGCTGCTTTTGACCAGTTACAATTTGCTGAATTACACGGCGCTTTTATATATCAATCACTATGAACGGTCTAATGCATTATCTTTTAAATTGTATATTAACGATTATGTGATATATAATTGTAACAGCAGGACATCAAATGTTTTCGTATAAAACATGATACATGGGTAATTATATAGATTAAACATTAGATTACATTATTTCCATACTTAAGTCTCGCTCAGTAACAAGATAACGTGGAATTGGAACATGTTGTTATGTATTAAATAAAAATTTGTTGCTAACACTTATCTAACCGTACGGGAACGTTATAGAATACTAAATGAAATCCATTAGCAGGTTGTGTAATTTAATCTATATTCCGATATGTACGGTTCAATTAAATATTTATCAACTCCTTTGCAATATTACCGCTATACTGGTTATATTGCTAAAGTATAGTAAATCGTAAACAAATCTTGTAAATAATTAAAAATCATGTAGTTCAGTGGTACCTACTGCTTTTGGACAATACGTCCATAGATCTAAAGCCTAAAGAGCCTGAGTTTTTAGTGTAGGTGGACATTGTGATAGTAAAATTTATTGCGAAAAAAAATAGGAACTACACGGAAGTAAAACTCGAGAGCCACATAGATATCTTTAAATATACCGTGTTACTTATAATCGCCTACCTTGTACTATTTTACTATACATATATATTGTTATCGGATTTTTTTCAATTTGTAGGAATAGTCTAGCACGTCTAGTACGTAGGTTTTATCACTAATCTGCTCAAATAATATACAATCTCTTTTTAGTTGTATCTTGTTTAATTAATTTCCTGACAATTACAATATTTACTAATAATGTACCAAAATGTAACTATTGAAAGCATAATTTGCACAAGTAATTTAAATTTTAGGAGATTAAACACAGGAAAAGTCTGTATTGTAATTCGTTTCAGAGTCTTCAAAGATTATTTTTAATATGAATCAGTGGGCGGTGAATCGAAACCCCTTTATGAAAATCATTTCAGAGAAAAGCAGGATATTACATTGATTCATTAGACAGCTATCGGAAAGTTCACGTTGACGAATATCCGCCGGGAAATTATGATATAACGTGATACAATGAATTAATTATTTCTTGAAACTCTTTGTTAAAAGTCGACAAAAATGAAGATGGATTGTGACTTATCAGAAAAGGTATGGATCCTATGTACGTACCGTGTAAACTCATAATATTAGTATAACATGAAACTGTATGCGTCATAGACAAGACAGTTTCGTCGCGTTTCCGTTTTCGATTATATATAAAAAAAATTAATAACGTTTTTGCCGATATACTGTTGACTATGAAAAATTACCTCGTATAAATCAGTACGGCTACTCTGACGTCGTGTGACGTATGGTGCAGATGTATTCGTTAGATACTGTAAATATTGCTCTACCTATATAATTATACAAGTATCTGTGCTCTATAACAGTACGTTCACCTTGATATGTAGTTAGTATTTTAAAGGTTATATTGGATTGTGTGTTTATGACGCGAGTCGTGGGTAATTGTCGCCATTAGACTAATAACATATAAGCGTAATCTATCCAAATTATGATTAATTTGAGCACGAAATGAGCGGAGACAATGGAAGGAATCTTAATTGTGTTGGTAATGTACTTAATAGGTTTTCAATTAATCAATTTGTGCAAATTTTTAATAATTTGTTTCATAATGCCCATCGTGGGACCCGTGTTATTTGCGGTTTAACAATTTGCAAAGTCTATTAAGGTCAAAATATACTAACTTCAACCACTAAGAACCGAAAAATATCACTCTCTTTTAGAATTTAGAGGAGGTACGTACAATTCGGACAGAAGAAACGATTTTTCAATTCAAATAAATAACTACTTGGTATAACTAGTTCGAGCGAGTACACGTTAGCCGGTTTCAATTATTATTGCTCGTAGTTGACGGTTAAATGTAGATGTTAATCGATTATTTATGTGACGTCGGTCCCCGTACCTTGTTTATATACTAGTTTAATATAGTAGTTATCAAATTAACATTTAATACTTACTATTAAGTATCTCCTAATACTTTGTTAAACAATCTACCCATATCTACCTATATTTTAGAAGATTCAAATAAATAGTAATTTTTTTAGTAACCACTAGAAACTGCCCGCGACTTCGTCCATCTTAAATTACAATATAAAACTTAATATCAGTAAAACACTACTTCGCACCATCTAGTCGGGAGTTAAATAACTGCCTGAGGCCTGAACTGAGTCTCAGCAAAGCGTGGCCAGGTCAGCTAGTGCTTAATAAGCGCGTGCAAAGCCGCAGCCACAACTAGTTAATAATAACAGTATAAATGTTTATAAATGGATGATATATAAAAAAATTCCATGAAAAAACATCTAAATTTGACAGATTTAGTAGACTGGACGTTATTAAATAATTACAGAATAATATACAGTTAATAATATTTTTAAATATTTCACAATAAAGACAATTTTAATAATTTTTAAGAAGTACTATAGGATTATTCATGAGAAAAATTCGTGTGAAAGTGAATTGGAAATAGCCATGGACCACAATGAAAGATATACATGTAAATATATTGATATAATTATATATATTTCTTTTTCTAAATGGTATAAACTGTATTGTACAGATATTGTAGACATAAGGTACATGAACGATGACGTACACAAACTTACAAGTAAAACCTTTTGACTCGCCGATATTATGAAAAATCATTTGTTATTGATAACACTAAAGCTCGTCGGTATATACTAAACAAAAATATATAACCGATGGAGAAACAGAGCAGAAAGACGCAACACTTCAGCCTATCAAATCAAATGTATGTTAAATATGGCACGTTTGGAATGTCACGTAGTTTAGGAAGGAATGCCGGCTTATATACATATTCTTCCAAAACCGTCTATCTATGTTATAAGAGTTATAAGATTGTTATAAGAGGATATTAGAATAGGGAATAACAATATGCCCACGTCAATAATTGAATGAAATTTTCCCAAAGGATACTTTCTGTGTGACCGGTAAATTACCATTGTTTTGGTTTGTCGTATCCAATGTTTTTTTACCTTATTGTACTATGACGTAGAAAGACGTAGTAGGTAACCTTTAGGTATTTTATATTGTTTAGTATTATATACAATATTTAATTGAAGTAACGTTTTCCATAATAGGTTATATTGTAATTATACACAAACCATTGAATTAATGTATATACCTATTTGAATAATTTAGACGGTTTCTCCATATGGGATGATTGTGATTTTGAGAACAATATGCTGTTGATGACGTACGAAAAAGGTTTCAGCGATTGTAGTGTTTAGTGAATTTGTGTTGTTGTGAATTAGTGAAAAATCATTTGGATAAAACATGGTTATAACCCAACCTCCATAGAATATATAGCTTAATTATTAACATTACTAAACATGTTCATATATTATACATCGAACGATAAATATAATATAGATTATAATCGATCACAAAAACAGAATTTAAAGCCTTAATAATCACATCGGAAAAAGATATTTAATCTGTTTTGATTTGATTAAATTGTGATAAGATACAGTTGCACTACTGTTACACAAAACAATGGGTATGTATATATATACCTACAGTACCTACGTGTAGTTAAGCAGTTGTTTTTACGCTGCACCCATTCTTGACCCACTTTGTAATGAGTGCTATAAAATCGTGATTTTTAGCTTAATACTTAACTATTTACTACACTAGCTTCCCGGCCTGGCTTCTAAATCTTTCCTTTATGGTACGACAATCTAATAAAATAGAATGTCAACTGAACACTGATATATAAAACCCAAGATGCACAGTAAACATCTCAAACCCGTCCGCATAAAATGAGTGCACAATTGAGAATTTGTGAGCTCATTTCAAATAGTCACTCGTCACTATTATAGAGTGGATCAATATGTGAACGATGGTGATGTCTGGAAATGACCTGTCTCTGTGCATCCATTAAAAAAAATTGTGACATGTACCTAATATATTCTAAATCATCATTATTATTATTACATAGTATAAAATAAAGTCCCCTAGCGCGTCTATCTGTCTGTCTGTTCGCGATAAACTCAAAAACTAGTGGAAGGATTTTCACGCAGTTTTCACCAGTGGATAAAGTGATTCATGGGGAACGTTTTGGTATATAATTTGTCATGGATTTATTTTTAATCAGGGCGGGACAACGTCTGCCGGGCCCGCTAGTATTATATATATTTGTTATAAAAATAAACCCGATCGAGTATCTTGCCGGTTCTTCTCGATGAGTGGGTTGTTTTCCGAACCGGTGGTAGTTTTGACGTTCATAACGCTGCCTTGTTAGGGCCTAAATTGAATAAAGTGTTTTTGATTTGACTCGCTGCTTTGGTCTTTTTCTATACTGCTTTGCAAAAACAACTTTAAATAATTCGCGTAAGGTTGAATTTGCGTAAACATAAGTTTACAGTATAACTATAACTACTTAGGTATATCGGTGAGTTTTAGGAGACGGTTTTGACGGTTTTTATATATCAATGCAACTGACCGTCAATCTGTCAATTCTGTCAACATTTTTAACGAAGCCACTGTCTTCTGTGTTACTCACTTTTTAATATTGAGATTTCGTAACACAAATTTAAGACTTTTCCGTACTAATTTAATAACATGGCTAAATAAAGTATCCGTCTTTTATTATCGTCGACTGTTGATTACTCTATTTGTCGCTGTGAGGTTCAATTTATATGGAACAATGTAGCCGCCAAAAATGTGTTAATATTTAGCATCACCCGGGGAGCACGTGCAAGGGGAATTGAGAGGTACACTTCCTGCGGACGCGTGAATATCCGTCATCTCATAATCAACCTTGTACGATTTTCTTTCATTTTTTTATATCATAGGAGGCAAACGAACAGGCGCGTCACCTGATGTTAAGTGATCACCGCCGTCCATAGACACTAGCAACACCAGGGGAGTTGCAAATGCGTTGCCAGCCTGGGTTTGGGAGAGGGGGAAACGAATGGGAGGGGTGCCTCCGGCGCTCTCACTAACCGAACAAAACGCAACAATGGAAGCACTATTACTTCACGTCAGTTTTCTGTGAGATGGTGGTATTACCATGGGTCATGCTGAAACCAGTAATAGCTTCAGCGTGGCTCTACCACCTCCATCTTGTCTAATTTATTAAAGGTCGTCAATGTCAAAATCAACACAAGGAAATTGAAGAATATCGGTTGAGAAAATGAGGAGGAAAATGTACTTAACCGTTTCCTCATTTATATATAGACTAACGACAGCCTGATGGTCGAAAAACTAATAAGGAAAAAAGGAAGATTAAAAAAAAAATCATAACATAGTATAAAACAAAGTCCTCTACCGCGTCTGTTTATCTGTTCACGATAAACTTAAAAAATAATGAACGGATTTTCATTCCGCCGTCCGCCCGGTCCTGCGGGAGTGGATGTCCAGGGGCTGGGGCTCCCTGACGTTCCGACTGGTGCAGGTACTCACCGGACACGGTTGTTTCGGGTGGTACCTGTACCGGATCGCACGCAGGGAGCCGACCGCCGCCTGCCACGAGTGCGGCGCTGTCGAAGATACCGCGCAGCACACTCTGTCTCAGTGTGCTGCGTGGGGGGTGCAGCGCCGCAGTCTGGCGGCGGTCGTGGGAACGGACTTATCGCTGCCGAGCGTGGTTTCGGCCATGCTCAGCAGCGAACAGGCTTGGCGAGCGATGGCCTCCTTCTGCGAGGAGGTCAATAAGTAACATATCGATACAGTATCCGTACAAGTTTGTAATGCGCATCACTATAGAAACATTAGGGGTTACCCCGCGTTACCCCGGGCCCCTCCTTACACCCGCGACAACGGATCGCCCGGTTCCCATACTATATCCGATTATGCAGTCTCTATTAACTACGCGCTGGTTTGTTACTCTATGATAGAGTGGATCAATATGTGAACGATGGTGATGTTTGGAAATGACCTGTCTCTGTGCATCCATTAAAAAAATTGTGACATGTACCTAATATATTCTAAATCATCATTACATAGTATAAAATAAAGTCCCCTAGCGCGTCTGTCTGTCGGTCTGTTCGCGATAAACTCAAAAACTAGTGGAAGGATTTTCACGCAGTTTTCACCAGTGGATAAAGTGATTCATGGGGAACGTTTTGGTATATAATTTGTCATGGATTTATTTTTAATCAGGGCAGGACAACGTCCGCCGGGCCCGCTAGTTGATAATAAATAGTAAAGCGCATCTGTAACTATTAAATAAAAAATAGAATTGAAAAAATCGTTCGACAAATGGAAGAGGAAGACGTACGTTTGTTTTGTCTGTTTTGGCCCTGATTACATATAGAAGATTATATACATTTTATTTTACGATGTCAACTTGATGTATTACAAGTTGGTACAAATCTATCAGGCGATTACTTACTTCAGTTATTGTTTCACAATTACTGAAACGAATCTACTGCTATTATTTATACACCTCGAATTTTTTGGGTGTAAATATTATTAATAGTAATCTGATACTCCATTTTAATGTTTATAATAATAATAAATATATTTGGTATTTACTGGATTTTCAAAATGGAGATGTGAATTAATTTAATTAAATCTTTAGTCGAACAGCTTATTGAGCTTTACGAAAACTTTAAAGACCATGTTTAAATACTTAGTGTTACAATTGTTATTGGATTGATAAAATTTTGCATCGAAACATTAGGTCATTAATATTCTTTTCTATTTTTTTTTGTTTTCGCACATATATATTCGGAATTAGCAATACAATGGAAGAGAGAGGTGGTAGGTATTTGATACGAGTCACTTCCCTTTTCCTTAACGTGTCGTATGAGCATTATACCTATAATAAAGTTACAAAGATTCGTCAGTCATGATTTAGGCGCGAGTCAGAAAATCGTGGTAATTGCAAAGTTCGTTAAATGCCTTGAGATTAATGATCACATGTTTTACAAATTTATCAAACGGTTTGATAGCAGATTCCTTCTCCATCAAGCCCAAAAGATCGAAGGAACATACACAAAGCATCATATATAATGCCCTAATATCATTAATATTACAATACTACAATAATAATTACTATTACATTATATTTTGTAGGTGGTAGAGTCACGCTGAAGCTATTACTGGTGTCAGCATGAATGGGCCGGCTCGCCCGGGGTAGTACCACCCTCTCACGCAAAACCGACGTGAAGTAATAGTGCTTGCATTGTTGCATTTCGTTCGCTCAACAAGAGAGCCGGAGGAGCACCTTTCCTCCCCCTCTCCCGCTCTCCCTACCCAAACACAGGATGGCAACGCTCTTGCGACTCCCCGGGTGTTGCAAGTGTCTGTGGACGGTGGTGATCACTTAACATCAGGTGACCCAACTGTTCGTTTGCCCCCGTATGTTATAAAAAAACATAGTGATAATAAGACCACAATAATATTACATTTACCAAAGTATATGGTGGTAGAGCTACGCTAATGATGGTAGAGCTACGCTAATGGTGGTAGAGCTACGCTGAAACTATTACTGGTTTCAACATGATTGCGTCGGCTCGCCCGGGGTAGTACCACCCTCTCATAGAAAACCGACGTGAAGTAACAGTGCTTGCATTGTTGCGTTTCGTTCGGTTAGTGAGAGCGCCGGAGGCCCATCTCCCCTCCCCTCTTCTCCTCTCCCTCTCCCACCTCTAATCCCTTCCCCCAAAGGGTGGCAACGCACTTGCGACTCCTCTGGTGTTGTTAGTGTCCATGGACGGTGGTGATCACTTAACAGCAGGTGACCCAACTGTTCGATTGCCACTTATAACATAAAACAAAAAAAAAAAACAAAATATGTACATTCTTAACCGTTTTTCTAAGAGCTGTATGTAGTAAACGTGACGCGGCTCAGGTAGATAAATCTCCGTTGAAGTCTGTCTCAGAAATCATATCTATATTTATGTAATAATATCACTCGGATTATCCGTTATCGTGTTATTACGTACTTGATTATGTTTACCCGGTGTTTCACGTGTATTTTGCTCATAATAAAAACAGTGGTGATGCGAATTCGGGAATATTTTTTACGCAGAAATATAAAATGTGTTATTTTCATAGCATAATGAAGCTCACGATGAAGTCAGGTGATATACTCTTTTTGTAAGAAAACAATTTAATATTTAAATACGTTACAGATACATCAAAATGATCTACTGTTATCCGCAAAACATTTTGGATTATCGTCAACAGTGATAAATTATTCTTTAGAATTCATTGTATATATTTCATATTAGAACTAAAAAACAACATCACTCGTATTTATCCATTTCGTTAGACGTTTATATATAATATAACGTGTACCTACAACGTAAACGGTTATTTTATATTTGTCATTGTTGTGTAATACAAAAAATGATTTTTAAGTTTACTGTTTCCTTATATATCACATCGATATTATCTTATTTTTTATTATTAAGTTACCTATAACTTATAATGTTAAAATGTTTCCTCTCGTACATTAATTCTATAAATAAGTTATGAGAAGTATAACTTATTTACGTTTGCAAGAAACTTCAAGAGATTAATCGATTTAGGAAAGTTACTATCGATAAATATATTTGTTTACTAAAGCGAATAAGCGTATTGTACTTCAATATTTACTTTTCAATATTTTAGACTAGATCATTTTCACCAAACAGATCGGTATATCATAAAAATATATATTTATTTATGGGCCACAAAACTGAGTTCAATGAACAATAATGGACAGGAACCGTGCTAAATGGGAACAAAGCAAGTATAAAATAAGAATAGAACGTCATATTATTAAAACACAGAAAAAGTAAATTAAAAATTTAAATTTTTTTTTTCTAGTCGAGGTCAAAGAAACACTAAAAAATATATCGAATTTGAAACGTTATTACAAAAATAATGCATGCGATTAACAATTACCATTAAATTTTCATATACCTAAGTGTTATTGTAAGGAAAACTTTCATAGGCAGAGCGCAGTTTTGCCGTTGAAGGTCAACACAAACGTCACTCTCTCTAACCAGGTCATCGGATATTCAAACCACTGAGAAACACTAAAAAATATATCGAATTTGAAACGTTATTACAAAAATAATGCATGCAATTAACAATTACCCTTCAATTTTCATATACCTAAGTGTAAGGAAAACTTTCATAAGCAGAGCGCAGTTTTGCCGTTGAAGGTCAACACAAACGTCACTCTCTCTAAGAAGTATAACTTATTTACGTTTGCAAGAAACTTCAAGAGATTAATCGATTTAGGAAAGTTACTATCGATAAATAGATTTGTTTACTAAAGCGAATAACCGTATTGTACTTCAATATTTTAGACTAGATCATTTTCTCCAAACAGATCGGTATATCATAAAAATATATATTTATTTATGGGCCACAAAACTGAGTTCAATGAACAATAATGGACAGGAACCGTGCTAAATGGGAACAGAGCATAACATAACAAAGCAAGTATAAAATACTAATAGAACGTTATATTATTAAAACAAAGAAAAATTAAATTACAAATTTAAATTTTTTTTTTCCAGTCGTGGTCAAAGAAACACTAAAAAATATATCGAATTTGAAACGTTATTACAAAAATAATGCATGCGATTAACAATTACCATTAAATTTTCATATACCTAAGTGTTATTGTAAGGAAAACTTTCATAGGCAGAGCGCAGTTTTGCCGTTGAAGGTCAACACAAACGTCACTCTCTCTAACCAGGTCATCGGATATTCAAACCACTGATCGGTTTCCCCCACAAAATATGTATGTCCCTCGACCGCTCTAGGTACTTTATTCGCAACGTTTGTTAACGTATTAGATACACGAAGATTATAAAGAAGAAATTACAATTTATATAGAATTTAAGTAAACGAAAATAAGTACGAACGTGATGTTTTGTTTTTTTTTGCTATAAATAAAAAAAATATGTTTCTTAAAACTGAACAATTCGGACCGGACATGTTGCGCCGTTATTTCTAAGAAGAATCGTTCGTTACAAAGAACTCTTACAGGAAAATATATATAAGTAAAATGCTAAAATAATATCGGTATGTTTTGTTGGAAAATGCCAAAATAATACATTACTCTTATCAATCTTCAGCTATTATTTGACTAGTAAAAACTCATATATCAACTTTACTTGGGAGTAGTCTTGAATATCTAAGAGTTCAGAGAAATGAAAATGATGTTATGATTATAGTTCTGAGAATTTTCACTATGTTTATTTTAATATTATGTATGATTTCTATAAAAATGAATACATCTTTATTTATTTCAATTTGGGAATCCATTATGATCAAATATTATTTACAATTAAAGTTGGTTTTAACCGAACGATACTTTATTTGTTGGAGACCGTTCTAATTTAAGGCAATATAGTGATTAAGATTACACCTTTCTTCCTTGTCCTACAGAATGTTCCTATTGCACAGAAATGGATTATTTATGTTTATTTTATTAAAACACATAACTATTACTCATATTATATATTCAAACAAATATCAATATCTCATTGATATTATAATAAACGATATTTATTATACATTAGTTTGTAATGTCACCTCTTGCATTAAGTTAATATAAAGGCGATATGTTATATTAAATGATTACGCTGACGCATAATAAATACAAATGTATCAAAAGATTTGTCGTGTAGATCAAATGATCTCGTTAGGCGGGCGCAGCCCTACGATGCGTACGTGACTGGAATGGCGTACGGGCGGCGTAGAGACGCGGGTATATGGACCTTCATCCGCACACAATACAATGAAATTGTTTTATCTTTTGTCATAGTCGCGCTGTGACGTCGCACGCCAGTTTTTTAAACCTGTTTGTTACATGTCGATCTCGTCAATGCGCATTACAATTTTATTATTAATAAAGTATTAGACCACAAACATAATCGATAATTATAATGTTCGAACGTAAGAGATATTTAATTCATAACACAAAGAAAATGACTGCCTTGTTTCTTTTAGCGTTTATGATTATTATTTATTATGTGTTCCTACAACAAAATAGAATATTTAAAATGTAGTTCCTCATAGTTAACAAAATAATATTTATAATACACCGTAAACTAAACAGAGAATTATTTAAATTCGTGATCGAAATTCGACCATAATTTAATGAATTAAGAATAGAAAAAAAAGAATAAAATTAATTAATTACTTTAATTAATATACATTCAATAAGACCAAAAAAGAAATTATTATTTCAGTGGAAGATAAATTATTTATCAATTCATTATCATTACATAGTATAAAACAAAGTCCTCTACCGCGTCTGTCTGTCTGTCTGTCTGTGCGCGATAAACTCAAAAACTACTAAACGGATTTCCAAACGGTGGATAAAGTGATTCATGAGGAACGTTTTGGTATATAACTTGTCAAGAATTTTTTTTATAATCAGGGCGGGACAACGTCTGGCAAGCCCGCTAGTTAATGTATATTATGAATTTACATATTATAGTATTATAAAATTAACCTACAATCTGAGCAGTTATTTTTAAAGGGCATGTAAGGTAGGGACCAAAAGTAATGTTAAATATATTGAATGTACGATGAAAACAGTAATTGTAATGTAAGAGTTAAATGAGGGATGGCGAAACGTCATTTTCATTTACATGTGTGTGTATGTTGTGTGTCATCCAAGCAATACTGTGTGTAATGTTTATTTTAATTAATTTAACGTATTTCTAATGCATTTTATATTATAAAAATAGCTTCATGCACTTCTCCTCCATATAAATTTTAACTGTGCCAAATTTCACGTTCATCCGTTCGCGCAATTAGCTTAAAAAGGGGTACGAAGATTTCGCTTCATGTATTAATATATAGATGGATAAATTTTTCTAAACGTTTTGTTTGTAGAAATTAGAGGTATATAAAGTTATGACTGTATTTAATTTTAATATTAGTTTCTGTGTTTAATATTTCTGCTGATATTTAGGTGTATGCGTCGTAGATATGGGTCTCTATCTTTGGGTTTTAATTATGTCAGTCACGTACATACGACACTTTATCGAACTTTAAACGACGGGTTCGACCATTATGCGGATGCAAGTTTTAGTTAAGTTTAACTAAACTCTACAGCCCTTCCTCTTTACGACTTCTGTAGAATTAATACTTAGATACATTGACAGTAAATCAAATCGAATCAAGTCAAATAGAAACTAATCTTTCGGAAATAAACTATCAAAATTACCGTCAAACAACATAATAGGAAGTACATGAGGATAAATAGGAAGTGCACGCAATAGTAAACAATTTGTTTGTAGAAATTAGAGATATTTAAAGTTATGACTGTATTTAGTTTTAATATTAGTTTCTGTGTTTAATGTTTCTGCTGGTATTTAGGGGTATGCGTCGTGAACATGGGTCTCTATCCTTGGGTTTTAATTATGTCAGTCACGTACATACGACACTTTATCGAACTTTAAACGACGGGTTCAACCATTATGCGGATGCAAGTTTTAGTTAAGTTTAACTAAACTCTACAGCCCTTTCTCTTTACGACTTCTATAGAATGAATACTTAGATACATTGACAGTAAATCAACAGTCAAATAGAAACTAATCTTTAGGAAATAAACTATCAAAATACTGTCAAACAACATGAGGATAAATAGGAAGTGCACGCAATACGTTATGAAATTATTAATAAATATTTTATCCATGACGTCAATGGAATCGATTTTTGCTACATACATCACGTATCCTTCGAAAAGGCAGATAATGTGATTATAATAGTGGTATTAGATCGAGATCTGATAATTAATTAGCAAAATCCTTCCTGTTAATATTATTCTACAATATATTTTGTGGAATATTTATATGAATTCCAATAACTAACTGAATGGTAACAGTATACGCACCTGAATCGTTGATCGTTACTGAATTTAAATAGCAAATGTTATATTTAATTATTTACTAAAGAACAACGCTATTAATTTAGAAAATTAGATACATACTCCAAGAAGATAATACTCAAACTTTAATAGCGACGTAGAGTTTGATCGAAAAATACACATAAATATGATACTTCCTTGAAATCATTAAAACTTTCCCGTCCCGAAAGTGTTTTGAACATTCGCACGAAATCGAAGGATCGATAGCTAATCTGGAGAACTGTACAAAATTTACAAACTGTACAAAGGGCGATTCGCTATATCGCTACAATTAGATAAGTGTCTTTCAATACACAGCCCGAGATCTTAGTACATGTTATTAAACTGAATCTAAATTTAATTTGGGGTTTAAGGGATGTCGAATAACATCTAAGACTTGAGACATCCAAGCCAACCTCACCTGCACGTGGTGCACCCTGCTGAATAACGAACAAGGCAATGGCGAAAGCGGGGTAGTAGGGTTTTACGGCCTGACTGGGTCGCAACCACCATGTATATGGCGAAAAAGCCCGTCATAGTGATTCGCTTCTGCGGGTCGCGTTTCGGGATATCAGCCTGTGCATATCCAGCTTTTCGCAGGCCGGCATGACAGCGGCGACCAGCGATGGATAGTGTGTCACTCGGTGGTCGCCATTGTTTTTGGATTGTACTGTGCTTACCATCAGGCAGAGTTCAGTCATTTTGCCGTGCTACATAAAAAAAAAGAATCATTTATATCCCATCGAAAATATGTGTGAAATGAGAGTCAATTTCAATATTATGATATATGCCTTGATTGTTGACTTCAACGACAAATAAAGTGAGATCTAAATGGGTGCCAATTACAATGGTCAGTACTGAATTTTATTTATATTACTAGCTGTGCCCGCGACTTCGTCTGCGTGAAAGATCATGTAAAAAACAGTGATTAATAAAGTCATCTGAATGCATTAAGTCCATTTACTTGTCTCTACTTTTCTCTCGTACTTACGCCGCGTCGTCATTAAAACTACAATAACTTTTCATAGAGTGGACCGATTTTAATGAAACAAACACTAGGTTACTCCATAGGATATGCTTTAAGATTTACTGAGGGTTTATTGTGAACTCAGTACTTTAGCAGTGATGCCTGTTCATACAAACAGACAGACAAACATTTCTAAAAATGATTGAAACGTATTTTATTACTTATTTTTATTTACTTTATTTATTATATTTTATTTTTTTCACGAAATCGAAAAGTACAGACACTTTACATTTACATTCTTATAATATGTACAGATAACACAAAATATGTTATAACAACTTAAAATATCATCTCTGCTTATGACTTAGGACAATATTGTAGCCTGAGTTCTGACTTAGCTATTTCGAATATATGAATTATATTATAGCCTTCGCAAGTTCTAAAGCTGTAAGTTCTTATTTTATTCTTACGAAAATTTGGTTTGCTGGGGGAAGGGTTAGGGAGAGAAGAGAGGGGAGGGGAGGTGGGCCTCCGGCGCTCTCACTGACCGAACGAAACGCAACAATGCAAGCACTATTACTTCACTTCGGTTTTCTATGAGAGGTTGGTACTACCCCGGGCGAGCCGACCCATTCATGCTGAAACCAGTAATAGCTTCAGCGTGGCTCTACCACCATTAGTGTATATATAGATGATACAGTATAGATAAAACAATCTATCAGAACGATGCTATGTATCTTTTGGTTCCTAAGCTCTATACTAGAAATATAACAATTTTTGGAATTCATATAATAAGAAAACGTTTGAAATAAATATATACGAACACACAAAGAATTCTAACATTAAATATTAACCTTGGATGATAAATATTTTAATCACCTGCTAATTGGTTTATTTAAATAGTTTACATATATTATCTTAATTGAAATTATAGTACATAGGACACTAATAAATTTAATCTATATAAACAAAATGATAGAAATCTGCCGTTTGCTCGTAAAAGTGGTGGATAGATCTCGATTGATTTCTAATAGTTTTACTTCTTAGACACTTTATCTTAGTCAAAACAATATCGTGATATCGTCATTTAATAGTAAGATGTTAAAATTTTAAGGAACTACGATTCTAAACACTAGCCATGTTTTGTTGCAGTAGAGAAATGGGGCAAGTGGAATGGCGTGCATGCGCCGGAGAGGGGGAGTAAACTGATAACATTCTTTACAAAGAAATTTTCTAAGTATATTTTTGTTTTAAATTTTTTTACATATAATATAATGTAGCTCTGTATTAGAAATATATGTTTAGATCATAAACAAATCAGACGAAGTCACGGGTTGCTTATGTTCTACGATTTCATTCTCTTGTAAATGGATTGACTGTTTCATGTTAATTCCTATTTTGAAGAGTCGATGCGGTCGCTTTTATTTTTAAAACTCTGATTTTGTAATTAAATTTTAATACTGGTCACACTTTTATAGATTTGTAGTTATCCCTGTTAATTTTATCATTACTGCTAAGACCCTATGAACAAGCAAAGCAATAAATTGCTGCTTGAAAGTCTCATCAAAATCGGATCAGCCGTTTTGGAAATTAACAGGGATAAACGGAAATATATCGGTCTTTAGTAAAGAAACACAAAATAATACTTCTATTTCAATTGCGGGAGGTCTATACTAGTTTAAACAATTTTCGAGTGCACTCGAATACTTTCTGTATAATTACAAAAAAAGTTACATACGTGTTGAATACTTGCTTTAAAAAAGTTTGATTACAAAAGAGTATCTTATCCTTTTTACAGATGGACATTATTCAAATGTAAATATCCTTTAATACTTGTCTAAGTTGACAGTTCTTATTATATATATATAATAAAGTGAGATCTAAATGGGTGCCAATTACAATGGTCAGTACTGAATTTTATTTATATTACTAGCTGTGCCCGCGACTTCGTCTGCGTGAAAGATCATGTAAAAAACAGTGATTAATAAAGTCATCTGAATGCATTAAGTCCATTTACTTGTCTCTACTTTTCTCTCGTACTTACGCCGCGTCGTCATTAAAACTACAATAACTTTTCATAGAGTGGACCGATTTTAATGAAACAAACACTAGGTTACTCCATAGGATATGCTTTAAGATTTACTGAGGGTTTATTGTGAACTCAGTACTTTAGCAGTGATGCCTGTTCATACAAACAGACAGACAAACATTTCTAAAAATGATTGAAACGTATTTTATTACTTATTTTTATTTACTTTATTTATTATATTTTATTTTTTTCACGAAATCGAAAAGTACAGACACTTTACATTTACATTCTTATAATATGTACAGATAACACAAAATATGTTATAACAACTTAAAATATCATCTCTGCTTATGACTTAGGACAATATTGTAGCCTGAGTTCTGACTTAGCTATTTCGAATATATGAATTATATTATAGCCTTCGCAAGTTCTAAAGCTGTAAGTTCTTATTTTATTCTTACGAAAATTTGGTTTGCTGGTAGAAACTAGCCATCGAACATAGGGCTCTTTCGTGACTGTTGTAGTAGGTACTTAATATTTATTAGTATTTTTTTTATGCCATAGGTGGCAAACGACCAGGTGGGTCACCTGCTGTTAAGTGATCACCACCGTCCATGGACACTAACAACACCAGAGGAGTCGCAAGTGCGTTGCCACTCTTTGGGGGGAAGGGTTAGGGAGAGAAGAGAGGGGAGGGGAGGTGGGCCTCCGGCGCTCTCATTGACCGAACGAAACGCAACAATGCAAGCACTATTACTTCACTTCGGTTTTCTATGAGAGGTTGGTACTACCCCGGGCGAGCCGACCCATTCATGCTGAAACCAGTAATAGCTTCAGCGTGGCTCTACCACCATTAATGTATATATAGATGATACAGTATAGATAAAACAATCTATCAGAACGATGCTATGTATCTTTTGGTTCCTAAGCTCTATACTAGAAATATAACAATTTTTGGAATTCATATAATAAGAAAACGTTTGAAATAAATATATACGAACACACAAAGAATTCTAACATTAAATATTAACCTTGGATGATAAATATTTTAATCACCTGCTAATTGGTTTATTTAAATAGTTTACATATATTATCTTAATTGAAATTATAGTACATAGGACACTAATAAATTTAATCTATATAAACAAAATGATAGAAATCTGCCGTTTGCTCGTAAAAGTGGTGGATAGATCTCGATTGATTTCTAATAGTTTTACTTCTTAGACACTTTATCTTAGTCAAAACAATATCGTGATATCGTCATTTAATAGTAAGATGTTAAAATTTTAAGGAACTACGATTCTAAACACTAGCCATGTTTTGTTGCAGTAGAGAAATGGGGCAAGTGGAATGGCGTGCATGCGCCGGAGAGGGGGAGTAAACTGATAACATTCTTTACAAAGAAATTTTCTAAGTATATTTTTGTTTTAAATTTTTTTACATATAATATAATGTAGCTCTGTATTAGAAATATATGTTTAGATCATAAACAAATCAGACGAAGTCACGGGTTGCTTATGTTCTACGATTTCATTCTCTTGTAAATGGATTGACTGTTTCATGTTAATTCCTATTTTGAAGAGTCGATGCGGTCGCTTTTATTTTTAAAACTCTGATTTTGTAATTAAATTTTAATACTGGTCACACTTTTATAGATTTGTAGTTATCCCTGTTAATTTTATCATTACTGCTAAGACCCTATGAACAAGCAAAGCAATAAATTGCTGCTTGAAAGTCTCATCAAAATCGGATCAGCCGTTTTGGAAATTAACAGGGATAAACGGAAATATATCGGTCTTTAGTAAAGAAACACAAAATAATACTTCTATTTCAATTGCGGGAGGTCTATACTAGTTTAAACAATTTTCGAGTGCACTCGAATACTTTCTGTATAATTACAAAAAAAGTTACATACGTGTTGAATACTTGCTTTAAAAAAGTTTGATTACAAAAGAGTATCTTATCCTTTTTACAGATGGACATTATTCAAATGTAAATATCCTTTAATACTTGTCTAAGTTGACAGTTCTTATTATATATATATAATATATATTTTATTGTTGTCATTGATTGTATTTCTATTTACCGGCGTAAGACGTTTCGTAATAAATTACGTATTTCCTGGGTATAATTGATTTGGAATGTATAAATAAATTACAGTATTTTAGAGATTCACAAGTAAATCATAGCTACTCCTATATGACACTATTGACGTTAGTTAACGTATTTAACAATTTATTAATTTGACATCATACTGTTATTCTACCTCACACACTTTGACGTACTAATTTATTAATCTTATAAATGGCTTATTTTAACAATTACACCATTTTCTTTTAATTTAACTGTCACAATAAGGATAACCAATTTAACTTAAAATAAGTAAATTTTCATAATGAAGATCTGAATAAAAATATTATTTATGAATTGAAATTATTCGTAAAAAAATCTGTGTGTAATGGAACGTTTGTGAATGATGAGATTGAATTGAACGAATGCTATTCAGAGTTGCTAGCATAAAAAAACTTACACCAGATGTTTAGCTAGAGACGACTTAGACACGCTTTTGTAATAAAGTATTTCTAATATGTGTTCAACTAGGTTACAAATTTTAGGCACTGCTTAGCAAAATTCGTGTTTTAATAAATTGCATATCATCTCTGAGCCACTTTATAAAAAAATGCACCGTTTGTTCATCACATAAAGGTTTATTTTCCAGTTCTACTTTTATAAGGATTGTCATAAATTGATATTAGAACATGAACACTGTATGACTACTTACCTTGAGGGAAGCCATATCGGAGACCGAGCGGTGTGTTTGTATGGTCTCTAGCTGGTCCAGGCACCAGTCCAACTCTTCAACTGTTTCCAATGCAAGCTTCATGTAGGCTTCGTCTGTAAAATATTATAAACTTGTAATTATATAAGTTTTAGATTAATATAATTAAGATTATTTGTGCTTAATTTTAGTTACTCATTGTCTAAGTTTATAAGTAAATGCGGATAATATTAACATCTCTTCTTTTAAAGAGTATTAAGCTGTAGGAACAACAACAACAATAAAAATAAATAGCAAACTAATCGACAAATTGATGTTCGAACTTTTGTTTACAGTTTAAATTTGTTTTGTCTATAATCATCGAATACGTTCAAATTATATTAGTCTAAACTATTATATAGCTGTAAATAGTAGTCATAATTCTAAAGCGTGATTATGTGCGTCATGAGCCAATATCCTCTCTTATCTTGATGACATCTGACACATTCTGACCTCTATTATCTAGAAAATATTTATTGTTTTATTTATGCAATTGTTGATAAAAAAAATAGCTTATTATAATTATAATATCCCATATTTACTGTACGTACCTAACCTTAACAAGAATTAAAAGTATAATATAAATAAACTAAAAAAAGTTTTTAGATATTGATTCGATAAAAAAAAAACTAACCTTTTAGGACCATAGTGAATTCTATTTCTGTAAAGTTATATCTAGTAATGTTTTTTATAGTAGTCCGGTGAAGCTGTTAAGACCTTCCTTGGTCAATAGCGTAGTCAGTTCGAAAAAAAAAAATTTTTTTGATATATATATATATAGTATTTTGTATGATAAACACGTCAAAAAACTATATGTAGATTGTCGCAATATTTACTTAATCTATTTAAATAATAATGCGGATTCCTACTAAATCAGTAGTAAAACGACGAGTATTAAGGCACGCGGAACGAACAATACACTTCTTCCGATAATATTACAAAAAACTATATATTAACTCGGAGATGCTAATTTGCCCAACGTCTAGTTGTCACTGAAAGTTAATTACCGTATTAATTATATTTATATAAAATTATTTCAATGAATGTAACGTATAATTCTGTGTGCATAGGTCACTGTTATCGCGTATAAACTATGAATCATTGGTTTTTGAATCTATTTTATGCTATATCATGTAGCGTGTATTATAAGTAACTGTTTTGACGTATTACTTAAGTAGCTTTGATTATTGTATTATAATAAATGACTCATATTCACACGTTACAGAGGGCAATGTTTCTTCATCTATTTTTCTGACCGTTAGTATACGTAATTCCAAAACAAAAAATCCGATTTACACTGTTCATTTTTTATGACCAGATTATATATTTCGTGTTATAGTTGAGTTACATTAGAACAATTTATGAGGCTACAAGGGAATAAATTCGTCACAAAATGATTATGTTACAATATTTAAACTAAAGCATTATTTATACTTATTAAATTACAGAATGCATTAAACAAACGTTAAGTACGAAATACCAATCAACAATTTTAATCAATCTACATCAATCCGTCATCAATAATGAAATATTTTAATCTTTAGCGGCATTTAATTTAATCATATTGTGTATTATTAAAAATTAGAATTATTTTATTAGAAATAAAATACGATTGAAATGTCTCTTTCTTCCAGCTAATCTCTGAAACGAACGAAACGCAACAATGCAAGCACTGTTACTTCACGTGGGTGTTTCGGTGGGTCGGGTGGTAGTACCCCTTTCTTTTTACGTGGAAAAAATCCCTTATGGATACGCCACCCTCCCGGGGGAGACGGTGGGTTATATCCGACTCGCACGGACCAAAACCCCATGGTGTACCGACAAACCGTATTGTTGGGGCGGTAAGGGTGCATTTTTTTATAAAGTGGCTCAGAGATGATATGCAATTTATTAAAACACGAATTTTGCTAAGCAGTGCCTAAAATTTGTAACCTAGTTGAACACATATTAGTTAATAAATTGCATATCATCTCTGAGCCACTTTATAAAAAAATGCACCGTTTGTTCATCACATAAAGGTTTATTTTCCAGTTCTACTTTTATAAGGATTGTCATAAATTGATATTAGAACATGAACACTGTATGACTACTTACCTTGAGGGAAGCCATATCGGAGACCGAGCGGTGTGTTTGTATGGTCTCTAGCTGGTCCAGGCACCAGTCCAACTCTTCAACTGTTTCCAATGCAAGCTTCATGTAGGCTTCGTCTGTAAAATATTATAAACTTGTAATTATATAAGTTTTAGATTAATATAATTAAGATTATTTGTGCTTAATTTTAGTTACTCATTGTCTAAGTTTATAAGTAAATGCGGATAATATTAACATCTCTTCTTTTAAAGAGTATTAAGCTGTAGGAACAACAACAACAATAAAAATAAATAGCAAACTAATCGACAAATTGATGTTCGAACTTTTGTTTACAGTTTAAATTTGTTTTGTCTATAATTACTAGAAATATAACAATTTTTGGAATTCATATAATAAGAAAACGTTTGAAATAAATATATACACAGAATTTTAACATGAAATATTAACCTTGATTGATAAATATTTTAATTACCTACTAATTGGTTTATTAGAATCATTTACATAAATTATCTAAATTGAAATTATAGTACACAGGACGTTAATAAATTTAATCTATATAAACAAAATGGTACAAGTCTGCCGTTTGCGCGTAAAAGTGGTGGATCGATCTCGATTAATTTCTTTTAATTTTCCGTCTTAGACACTTTATCTTAATCAAAACAATATATCGTGATATCGACTTTTAATAGTAAGATGTTAAAGTTTTAAGAAACTACGATTATAAACACTACTCGTTTAGCCATATGTTTTGTTGTAGTAGAGAAATGGGACAAGTAGAGTGGCGCGCATGCCAATTACACCATTTTCTTTTAATTTAACTGAGACAACAAGGATAACCAATTTAACTTAAAAAAGTAATTTTGCTTAATAAAGATCTGAATAAAAATATTATTCATGAATTGAAATTTTTCGTAAAAATCTGTAACGTTTGTGAATAATGAGATTGAATTGAACCAATGCTATTCAGAGTTGCTAGCATAAAAAACTTACATCAGATGTTTAGCTAGAGACGACCTAGACACGCTTTTGTAATAAAGTATTTCAAATATGTGTTCAACTAGGTTGCAAATTTTAGTCACTGCTTAGCAAAATTCGTGTTAGACCCGTGTTCATTTTGTTTATGTAATAAGATCGTTTGTGTTTATTCATTCGGTTACTAATGGTTTTAATAAATTGCATATCATCTCTGACCCCCTTTTATAAAAAGAATGCACCGTTTGTTCATCACGTAAAGGTTCATTTTGCAGTTGTACTATTGTAAGGATTGTCATGAATTGATATTAGAACATGAGCACTGTATGACTACTTACCTTGAGGGAAGCCATATCGGAGACCGAGCGGTGTGTTTGTATGGTCTCTAGCTGGTCCAGGCACCAGTCCAACTCTTCAACTGTTTCCAGTGCAAGCTTCATGTAGGCTTCGTCTGTAAAATATTATAAACTTGTAATTATATAAGTTTTAGATTAATATAATTAAGATTATTTGTGCTTAATTTTAGTTACTCATTGTCTAAGTTTATAAGTAAATGCGGATAATATTAACATCTCTTCTTTTAAAGAGTATTAAGCTATAGGAACAACAACAACAATAAAAATAAATAGCAAACTAATCGACAAATTGATGTTCGAACTTTTGTTTACAGTTTAAATTTGTTTTGTCTATAATAATCTGATACGTTCAAATTATATTAGTCTAAACTATTATATAGCTGTAAATAGTAGTCATAATTCTAAAGCGTGATTATGTGCGTCATGAGCCAATATCCTCTCTTATCTTGATGACATCTGACACATTCTGACCTCTATAATCTATAAAATATTTATTGTTTTATTTATGCAATTGTTGATAAAAAAATAGCTTATTATAATATCCCATATTTACTGTACACAACCTTAACAAGAATTAAAAGTATAATATAAATAAACTAAAAAAAGTTTTTAGATATTGATTCGATAAAAAAAAAACTAACCTTTTAGGACCATAGTGAATTCTATTTCTGTAAAGTTATATCTAGTAATGTTTTTTATAGTAGTCCGGTGAAGCTGTTAAGACCTTCCTTGGTCAATAGCGTAGTCAGTTCGAAAAAAAAAAAATTTTTTGATATATATATATATAGTATTTTGTATGATAAACACGTCAAAAAACTATATGTAGATTGTCGCAATATTTACTTAATCTATTTAAATAATAATGCGGATTCCTACTAAATCAGTAGTAAAACGACGAGTATTAAGGCACGCGGAACGAACAATACACTTCTTCCGATAATATTACAAAAAACTATATATTAACTCGGAGATGCTAATTTGCCCAACGTCTAGTTGTCACTGAAAGTTAATTACCGTATTAATTATATTTATATAAAATTATTTCAATGAATGTAACGTATAATTCTGTGTGCATAGGTCACTGTTATCGCGTATAAACTATGAATCATTGGTTTTTGAATCTATTTTATGCTATATCATGTAGCGTGTATTATAAGTAACTGTTTTGACGTATTACTTAAGTAGCTTTGATTATTGTATTATAATAAATGACTCATATTCACACGTTACAGAGGGCAATGTTTCTTCATCTATTTTTCTGACCGTTAGTATACGTAATTCCAAAACAAAAAATCCGATTTACACTGTTCATTTTTTATGACCAGATTATATATTTCGTGTTATAGTTGAGTTACATTAGAACAATTTATGAGGCTACAAGGGAATAAATTCGTCACAAAATGATTATGTTACAATATTTAAACTAAAGCATTATTTATACTTATTAAATTACAGAATGCATTAAACAAACGTTAAGTACGAAATACCAATCAACAATTTTAATCAATCTACATCAATCCGTCATCAATAATGAAATATTTTAATCTTTAGCGGCATTTAATTTAATCATATTGTGTATTATTAAAAATTAGAATTATTTTATTAGAAATAAAATACGATTGAAATGTCTCTTTCTTCCAGCTAATCTCTGAAACGAACGAAACGCAACAATGCAAGCACTGTTACTTCACGTGGGTGTTTCGGTGGGTCGGGTGGTAGTACCCCTTTCTTTTTACGTGGAAAAAATCCCTTATGGATACGCCACCCTCCCGGGGGAGACGGTGGGTTATATCCGACTCGCACGGACCAAAACCCCATGGTGTACCGACAAACCGTATTGTTGGGGCGGTAAGGGATCGATCTATGCTTCTCCCTTTGAAGAGACGCCCCAACGGTCCGCCCGGCGGAAGGTGACTGCCGGGCTCCTACCTATGGAGAGGTAAACGGGTACACACCGGCTGCCCCTCCTCGTCCGCCGAACCTGTGCAATGAGGAGATGAGCCCCCGGCCCATCCCCTCAGGTCCGTCCGGCTACGGTGGTGGGAGGATTCGGGCAAGACGCCGGAGGTGGTAGTACCTCGGGCGAACCAACCCCATCATGCTGCAACTAGTAATAGCTTCAGCGTGCGTCTACCATCTACAAGTGTGATTGTGTTCCAAACATGTTCGAAACATTTTATCAAAAATAATAAAATGTTAAGTAAAATATTTTGTTGGTGGGCATAAAATATTAATAATTGGTCAAAGGTGTTAAAGTATTAATTTCACAAGACGTCCTAGATATTTTGAAAACTAAATAACTTTAGTACAAGTATTTTTGTCACACTTTACATGCCAAAAAATTGAGCTATGTCCTTACCATATTGCTCATGATCCCAGAATATTATAATACATAATACTAATATAAACGTATGTGAAATCTATTTCCTATATCCTTTATATTTATATTGCCTGATGTTGTTTGTCATTAGATTCATTACACCTCTAAAAGGATAATAGTAATTTAATAATGATATTGCATTTGACTCGCGTTACGTTACACGTTACGTACTATAAAGTGAGTAAGCAGTGATTACATTTATTTAATGTAGCAAGTTCAAAACATGTCACTCCCTCCAGAGATTATTCCACGCCTTCTTATGATGACAATACAGTTGTACAATTTGTATACAATTAATTTCAATTTAATAATTATACTTTATAAATATTTATTTCTATATTAAAAAAAGCGCAGGCACTTTTTAAAATTACGATTAACCTTTCTTAGAATATGGAATATATTGTCTTTTAATTATACTTTATACTAGCGGGCTCAGCAAACGCTGTCCCGCCTTGACTATAAAAAAAAAACAAATTATATACTAAAACCTTCCTCATGAATCACTGTATCCACTGGTAAAAACCGCATGAAAATCCGTTCAGTAGTTTTTGAGTTTATCGCGAACAGACAGACAGACAGACGCGGTGGGGGACTTTGTTTTATACTATGTAATAATGATAATGATTTCATAAGTTAATGACAATTATTAAGGTGACGTCATTCATTTAAATTCCCGTTTTTACTATAACTCAGCACTGGGTGGCGCTACAGTATTTCGATTGGTTTACTGTTCAAAGATATCGTTACGAAAATTGCTAAATGTGGACACTTGAATACGGAGAATATTTATTGAAAGAAATATTCATTACAAAAGCTAAAGATCGCAATAAATAATATAATAAACATAAAACACGTAATCTCAGTATCTTAACGTAATAAAGAGTAAACGCTACTTAATATGTTGCTAGCAGTTAATCTATGAAACGATTGTTCCGATTCTAAAAATTCTCTCACTATAGAAAGCTACATTATTCCTCATACTATACATGACTATAGCATATGCGTATGAAACGAATTCGAAGGCTTAAGCTACAAGTATTATGAAACAAATGTAATAATTTCATTAAATAGTTTTAATACATTTCTGCTAGATAGAAAGATTTAAGTTTAAAAGAAGGCATAACAGAACATATTGCAATGGTCGAGCATCGAATTCGAATGGCCTTGTGGTATGACTGTGTCCTGGTTGCAATGTGGGGAGCTGAACAATTCATTAGTACCTGTCAAGCTCCGAATACGTTGACCGCGTTTTGTGATTGAGGATATATAAATCATCCTAATTCTAACTAATATATAAATGCGAAAATTAGTTTGTTTGTTTGTTATGTTTTCATGCCTCAACTATTTAAACGATCGTCATAAAATTTTGATACCTTTTTCAATTTTAACTATACCTTTCATTTACTGCAAGTGATGCCGTGAGCAAGACTTAGTTTTCTAATAATTACATAAGCGTCGTCTGAGAGCAATACGATATATGCTTAATTTAAGTGTTTTAAATTGAATAAAAATTAATGTATGTTTTAAAATGTTTAATACAAAATTTTTTTCTTCTTTTCTGCAGATTCTTGGTCCGCACCTTTTTTGCTATCGTTTTATTTCATGTGTAAGTTAAAAATCGTATCTCTGAGCAACTATTGGGTGTGTTTTAAAATGTATTTATTATTATTATTTTTTTATATATTTATTTGTTTATTTTAATGGTTTCATTTAGCTATTTTATGATTGATTTTTTAAAGACGTTATTGCCTTTATGGCGGTTTCATTTTGATTAATATTAATATTTCCAAATGCTGTTTTATAGGTCTTAAGTTGATATAATATAGAGAGAGATTATTATGAGATCGACAAAGAAAGAGTGCACGAGAATATCATTGCGCATGTGCATAGTTTCTATACTCGATCGGCTCTAACGACGGCTGATGGTTGATCTGTTATTGTTCAGGTATTTACTTAAATTGTATAGAATTACTGTGTTAACTATATAAAACTACACACCTTAATGTATACATTGGTCATTTTGTTTATTTTCGAAACTAGAATAATAGTATATGAGAAAATATATCTTGTAAATTTAAAGGTAATTTTTTAAATCTAATAATTTAAAAATGGCTTTAATAGATAGAAAGGAAGCCGCCATATAGGAAATAATCTCAGTATAAAAATCGATCTAGTATAATAATAACAATAGTTGTTCACAATTACACCGATTTTTGACAAAAATAATAAAATGAACGAAAGCAGAAAAAAGGTGAGCACCTAGAGTCAGGAGATAAAAAGTTGAATGTAAAATTTAGGACGACCTAATATCCTAATGCTTACAAGTTAACGTTTAGAATATTTAGAAGCGTTTGTTGTGTTATTGTTATAGTTTTTGAGGTAGCATTGGCATGATTTATATCTAAAAGTCAATAAAGATCTAGTCGAAAACTATAAATGCAAATAAAAATCAATTACCGAATGTATGTATGCGAATCACCTGAGAACGGCTGCCACCTGTTTATCTAATTTATTTTTTATCGTGTGTGTATTTATCAGAGCAAGGTTTGTGTGAAAGAAAGTGTTTGAATAAGCCTACGTAAAAGCGAAATATTTGGATAAAAAAGCCCCTTGACAAAAAGAAATGAGTGAATCAGTGAGTGAGACAAAAGACAGTAGGGGGATATCTTTCAAAATATTGACAGAATTGACGTTCATGACCATACTGTAAAGGGAAGATTTAATTTTTCAATTTTTCGTTAGTGCAAAGGTGTGAAGTGGGGGGGGGGGCAGCACGTATACAATCGAAAGTGGCTTTGTTGTATACTTACAGATCGTACCAAATGGTGCTTAGAGAATACTTGAAACCTGAAAGTTGTATATGGTCTACTATCACGCACAATATGTGGTGCTTGCTGGCACATTTTGTTCTAAAATGAGTCTACTGTGAGCCTATTTCGTAACCAATGTTTCTGTTAAATGGGAAATAAACTTTAGTATAGTTGCGTTTCAAAAATTAAAAGATAAATACATACAAATAAATCTACGGTTATTAACCTTTAATCCATGTATAAGAAATATAAATAAATAATCACTGAGAATATTTGTGATCCCACTGGATGCACAACACTTCACAGTCACATTTCCAAAAAAAATTACAAGATAAATACATACAAACAATTCTACTGTTAATAACCTTTTATTTATCCATGTATAAGAATTATAAATAAATAATCACTGAGGATATTTGTGATCCAACTGGATGCACAACACTTCACAGTCACATTTGGACTTTAAAAGGACATGGGCTGTTGCTAAATTACTATACAATACGTTAGTCATTCCATATTAATTTTGAGTAACAAACATGTAATTATGTTGCAGTAGGTATAGTAAAAGATTATTGTATTCAATATTTACCAGTAAAAGACACGGTATTTCATTTGACACGTCGGGGAGAAGAGTGAGACGTCTAGCTAAGATCGTTCATGTTTTGGCTATATATAGCGTTGTCTCTATCGCACAACGGAATGACTGCGATAGACAAAGATAACGCTATACGAAACCGAATTTACCCGATCGTCTCGGTCTTCGATACGACATGCCAAATCTAAAGGCAGGTACTGTAAAAATGTATATTTTTGTAATTACAGAAGGATTTGACAGCAATGATAAAAATAAAATGAAAGGTCCTGCACACGGAGACGAACTAGCTTATATTTTCGAACCATTAGACGTGAATGGTAAACCAGCTGGTGGGGAAGTTTCCAATACTGACGCCAGAGTGAGGGATTCCTTTGTAGAACTTATCTCTGATTTTGCACATAATTTAAACAAAGATGACAAGAAGGAAAAAAGTCGCGGCTTATTTGGACTTACATCATATTCGCAGGATGATGATCAATATTTAAAAATATCGAATACAATCACGACGGAGAAGGGTTTCAGGTACATTACTCACATTTATTTATAAATATATATTCCAAATGAATACTATCACATTTATTTGGTTATTTCTGTAACACGATGAGCCAGTTTGATGTTTGTCTACAATTCTTTTTTGGAACGAAGTTCCTTAACACGGTTTACGACAGGAGTAGTCTGTTAGAAATCGTCATGTAAGGAAAAAGCGTTGTGCTTCGTTGTTTATATCTTTCCCTTTTCTGTTTCTTTTATCGTGCACTACCGGTTGCATAACCTCAATACTGAATGTACTGATCGCGTAGAATTTTTGATAATACTTATTTATTATTTGTTTTTTTTTAAATTTATTTTGCATTTATATAATTCTTTATTTTATTCTTTGCTTTAATTTATAAGCGAAAAAAAGATTAAAAGAATTAGAGAAAGACAAATTATTAGAAAGAGAAATGTTTGCATGGGGAGACAAAACGTTTTTTTCATGATGTGACGAATACCTATATACCAAGTATGTATATGCAGGAGTCAATGTTTATAAGTAGATCCGGACATAGATAAAATTGTTTGTGGGAGACAAGAAAATTTAAGGGAGCACACTCTCGTAACAAATACGTAAACAAAGAGATTGAAAACAAATAGTTGAAAGTTGTCAGTTTGAAATGTCAAAATTAATTGTCATCCACCATCTTTTGTTATCAAACTTACCAAAAATATTATATAACAGTGCCATCTAGAGAGTGGATTGATAACCAAAAATAGACGAGCCTTTTCCATATAAACCCGATACCGAGAAGTGAAAATAGTGTGTAGATTAATACTCTTCTCTCATACTTATCTCGAGCCGTCATTTACATTACAATAACTTTTGATAGAATGGACCGATTTTAATAAAACGAAGACTAAATTACTCCCGAAGATATGATTTGTGATTTGATTGTAAACTCTGTACTTTATCAGCGATGCGTGTTCATACAAACAAACAGACAGACATTTTCAAAATTTTTTGAAATGTATTACCTATTCCTAGACACCTGAAACAAATTTTTCGAAAATCGAATCTAAAAGTATCGTTCCCATACTTTAATTTTTTTTAGAACAAACTGTAACTATGGTGCTCTTTGTTGTTTATTAGTATTTGTTTTGATATTATCATTTTATATAATAAATGTGACCATGAACTACCACAGGATTGAAGGGTGTTAACCTTTAAACATTCACCTGGTAGATGCACAGAACACAAATTTAGGTATAGATACGTATCATATTATAAGTATAACATCGAGACCACTTAAGGGTAAACAAATGCCAATTATTGATTCCTATAATAATATTTTAATTTTTTATTGTATTAAATTTTTGACAATATTATGTGCATACCCGAAGTTACGGCTATATGCAGAGCGGCCGAAAAGATTCAACACTATATCTTGTATATACACAGTCTATTTATCAACTAAACAAAAATTACTTACCGATTATTCATTTAATAAACGTTGGTAATGAATAAAAAAATATAGTTGCACTTGGCCGGTATATCTATTCTTATAAAATTTCTTTTCTTGGAAACGGCTTTATGATTTGTACGAAATATTCCAAATTTACCAAACAGATATTTCCTCTATGTTGCAAGACACCGAGTAAAGCTCGGATTCCGAGATATTTATAGTAAAAATGTGCTAAAATATTTTAAATATTGTGATAGCAATTAGTTATGTTGTAATAGACTACAACTTTATCTTACAGAATACTTCAATGTTCGTAATAACAATAATCGTCAATCGTCAACGACAATCGTCAACAATAACTCAAATTAAGAGGTATTGTTGAGGAAAAAGAACAAATTTTACCTACGCTAATTATTATCAAACGTCAATTATGATTGTATATTATTTCCTATTAGACCCTTAACCACTATAATGAGTTTTAGGAAATAACGTTAAAATACGTTTTATTTGTGACGTTAAACGTATTTTATATTTATAATACACTTTAAATCACAAAGTAGCATCGTCATTTTCGCGTTCGAAAGTTTTATATAATATTATAAAGAGGTAAATATAATATAATAATAATAGGTCTTTACCTATGAGATTGCCGTTCTGCAGTACTGGCCGTTTCAAATCAAAATAATTTTTGTTTGGCTAAGAATTCTAATTTCAAATTAATTTTATTCTTATAAAATTTCTTTTCTTGGAAACGGCTTTATGATTTGTACGAAATATTCCAAATTTACCAAACAGATATTTCCTCTATGTTGCAAGACATATAATATTGTGATAGCAATTAGTTATGTTGTAATAGACTACAACTTTATCTTACAGAATACTTCAATGTTCGTAATAACAATAATCGTCAATCGTCAACGACAATCGTCAACAATAACTCAAATTAAGAGGTATTGTTGAGGAAAAAGAACAAATTTTACCTACGCTAATTATTATCAAACGTCAATTATGATTGCATATTATTTCCTATTAGACCCTTAACCACTATAATGAGTTTTAGGAAATAACGTTAAAATACGTTTTATTTGTGACGTTAAACGTATTTTATATTTATAATACACTTTAAATCACAAGGTAGCATCGTCTTTTTCGCGTTCGAATTTTTTTATATAATATTATAAAGAGGTAAATATAATATAATAATATTATAAACAGGTAAAGTTTGTGGGTGTGCGACGTTGTAGGGGGTAATCTCAAGAACTACTGGTCCGATTAGAAAAATTATTTCAGTGTTATATAGCTCATTTATCGAGGAAGGTTATAGGCTATATATCGTCATGCTAAGACGAATAGGAGCGGAGCAGTAATGAAGAATGTTTCAAAATCGGGGGTTTTTTCCCTATTGAGAGCTTCCTCTGCGTGTTAGCGATAACCCAAAGTAACTATACCATGCGGACGAAGTCGCGGGCAGAGGCCAGTGTTTTATACATAGGAAATAACAAACTGTAGTAAAAGAATTCTATCATACTGAAAACTGAGATTGAATATGAAATTTATTAGAATCCGTAAATAAATAGCATACTCAGGAAATACGTTTGTTTACAAAAACACCGTCAAAAAAGATGGATTATCGCCAAAACAAAAGATTGGAGCTGATAAATGGCAATCAACTGTGTGGGAGACTGAATGAAAGTTTCCGAGAAGTTAAACGTTTTTTTTATGTGTAAATACATACTTATTGTTTGAATAGTACGAGGAAAATAATTTTTGAAGCATAACATTTTAAATTATTCGTAGAAAATATTTAAGCATATATGTCATATCTACCTACGCGATGTCTTGAGTGTATTTATAAAATATATTCCGTTGCAAAAAATAGAAGTATTTGAATAACTATTAAAAAAAATTATAATAACAAATTTTCATGATAGATAAGAGACAACATGTTAAAATTCTGTCTATTATTCATGTGACTCAAAAAAAAATAATTCATACGTTTCATTTAGAAAGGATTATGCGGTATATTACAAAAAAATATTTATTTTTATCCATGCTTTTGTATCTTCATTCAATTGTGAGCTATTTTTCGAAATTCCAACTCGATAGTTCGTCGGGATGTCAGTTTAATCTATACAAATACTATTAATATTATAAAAATAATATTATAGAGAGGTAAAGTTTGTGAGTTTGTGACGTTATAGGGGGTAATCTCAGGAAGTGCTAAACCGATTTTGAAAATTCTTTTACCAATAGACAGCCACGTTATTTGCTAGAAAAAAGTTGTAGCTTGATAATGCTTATTACCGCCCAACGAAGTGGGCACGGGTCAGCTAGTATCGATTATAAAATTACACCCGGTTAGATATATAAGAAAAGTGTTATTAAAAATGTATTAAAAACTATATATTTAGGCACTGCATTAAAAATACATAATTCCTCTTGTTTTGAATTAAAGTCCGAAGGGGGTTGAATAAAGGAAGAAGTTTTTATTAAGAGCTTCGTAATTTCCGAAGTTATAGTCATGAAATTTAATATTTAAACAGTTCATTATTACACGACAAGAAAAACATCTTTTAATATATTTGAAAGTTTAAAGTTTTAATGAGGACATTTTCATACACCAAAAGTATATAATTTTAATGTATTTCACTCATTCGATAAATCATCACCATTGCGTAGTAGAGTCATTAAATGTTGTATGGAATAAAGAGCAGATTATATTATTATTATTATAACCTTTATTGTCTATTGACATCTATATATGATCTATATTTTTAAAGATAAGTCTAACATATCAGGTTTTCTGCTTTAAGTGTCAGTCTTCCAGTCACTCTTCCAGCTCTTTCCAATTTTCCCTATCATTTGCTTTTCTTTGTCAGATTGAACTAGCTTCTAATTTTTTTTTCATCAGTTCATTTTTTAACTTGTCTCCCTCTTTTCCTTGTACTATCTCGTGGTTACCATTGTGTGATAATTTTGTCCATTTTATCTTTCTATCTTTTAAGAACAGTTTATATAGTTGTAATTAATAGTATATAAATAATAAGCCTATGATCTATTTACTTTTTATTGGGATATAGGTTACCGTTGACGATAATCATAATATAAGTTAAGTGGAAGCCAAGCCAAGAGGCCAAAAATGTAAATGGTCTATGCTTGATAAATGATTTGTTCCATGTACTGTAAATAATGATAGGTATTTTGTTATAGACTCACATACGTTTTGTTGAGTCACCTTTGAGAAACTAAGAGATAGATTTTGATATTTTTTTACCTTCACTTCTTAGATATCCTTTAACTTCGTTTAATATAACGTTAATATTTTTTTCAGAGACTACAACTTTTACGTTTTGCGTTCAACGAAGTGGAGCAAGTGATGTACGTAGCATACGCAGGGCAACGCATAAGAAGCCATGGTTATCAGCTAGTAATATTTAAAACAACAATAGCAACAAATAATAACAAATGCGTGTGGAGCCGGGGTCACACACATAAGTGATTCATATATTATAATACAGTCATAGGCAAGTTTTTAAAACGTTGAATGATATTATACTATCTAATTTATAGGAATATAAAATATGGACCTATGTTAATTATTATATTTATAGACCTGAAAGTGACCCGTAAAAATATAAGAAAATTAGTAAACTCGTAATAAAACAACGATTTTTTTCTAACTCACTACTCTATTGCCCTAACAGTTTTTTACAGCTTCACCGGACTACTAAGGCGAGCGGATAAGGCATTCAGCCGATTTTATTTAGGAATCAGCTCCAGGGTGTGCGGCACACCTCGACTGCCCACTGTTGCCTAGTTTACGCAATATCGTGACTCTAACCAAGTTAAGCTAACTATTCATACATATAGACAGGCCTTTTTTTGTTACTGCCTTTTTGGGCACGCTAATTTTCGAAAGTTGTAAGTCCATACTTTTTGGTATCTCAGAAAGTCCAAACATGTATACTTCGTTATTTTGTGTACTTGCAGCATATAATAGTATAAGGATAATGATCAAAAATTTTCAGAACGCAAAACGAACTTATGGCAAATTTTCGGTATTTTCAAATTTCCTTTTAAGGGCACTGCGTGGACCCGTGTGCCATAAAAAAGTCCTGCTGCATCTATATGAATAGGATTTAGTGAGATACACATGTGTACCTCAGTTACTCGTATATGTATTTTTTATCGGGAAAACAAAGAACGAATAACAACGTTTTTATTTTACATCGTATCTCATTGTGCTATTCTGTTCTATTTTATATTAAACAGACATGTTATGTCTTTTCTTGGTATCTGATATACTTTGAGTGTACATAAGTTGCTATCGGTGGTGTGACATACGTTTCTCCGTAATCTCATTACAACGCATATGGAAAATAATAATGATGCTTAGGTATTGTACACAAAGTTTTGATTCATCGCATACCGTACATTCTTACACTCGTTTACTATCATCTCTTTGTTTGATTAATTTCACTATGAAGATGTACCTGTAGGTGGCAGAGCCACGTTGAAGTTATTATTGGTTTCAGCACGAATGGGTCGGGTCGCCCGGGGTAGTACCACCCTCTCATAGAAAACCGACGTGAAGTAACAGTGCTTGCATTGTTGCGTTTCGTTCGGTCAGTGAGAGCGCCGGAGGCCCACCTCTCCTCTCCCCACTCCCTTCATTTCCCACAAACACAGGCAGGCAACGCACTTTCGACTCCCCTGGTGTTGTTAACTTAACATCAGGTGCACCACCTGTTCGTTTGCCTGCTATGACGTAAAAAAAAAACCTAAGAAACTTCTCTCACTACCTACTTATACAAAGTATTTCTTTGAATATTTATAACGTTACAAACGTTATATAATTGGTTATCGCTGTTTAATTATTCTAACTATAACACTCATAGCTTTTGATCGCGGCTTCGCTCGCGTTATGTTCATTTGCGTTCACCTGACAACGTGTGTATAAAATTTCTAGATAATCGCGTGAGTAGTTAAGCCGTAAAAACGTAACAAAGAATAAACAAACAGTCTAACGCACGTGTATTTATGATATTAGTTAGGATAATAACATGTTTTCGTGGTATACTACGATCTACTTTTTGGACATACGCCATGTAAATACTTTCTAATAAGATTACAATTTTTATGATACCATATTTCGGCCCTTAACGTGATAATGAGTGTCTTTTTCTTAGGATTGGCTCGACAAGTTTGATCGTAGGGATTAGGTTAAAAGCCTTTTTTTTTTGAAAATTTAATTTCCTACAAATATTTCATTTACATTTTTCCAGTAGGTTCAGCCATTCATAAAATAACAACAAAAAAAAACAAGAAATTTCTACAAAATTTGATCTTAGTGATCTGCACTGCCTCACCCGTTTGAGTAACAGTTAAGTCGCAATATGCACGATTATAAAGCGCTCAATTTTGAGTAATTCCTGGGCTCGAATGATACGATAGTGCAAAGTGCAGTCGAGTTATAAAAAAAAAACAAAGTTTACGTTTATTTTACATGGGAAATTTTCTCATGGCTTGGGAGAGTACTTAGCGTTAATATTAAGGGCTCAAAATTTCAGGCAATTTTTTACGTATTTTTAATAAAGTTTTGCATTGATAAAAATATAGTCATTTAACCAAAAACATTCTTTTTTTTTTTACAAGGGGAAATCCAAATACGCCACCCTCCCGGGGGAGTGAGTGGGTTGTGTCTGACTCGCACGGACTAAAACCCCATGGGTGCCCGCAACCGCCATGATGGGGGACAAGGGATGGCAACCGATGAAAATATAGTCGTTTAACCAAAAACATCCTGCTCGGTTTATATAATACGGAACCTGGTGCATTGATGATATTTCCGAGCATTTTTATTATCTTATCGACATTGTTTTGATCTAGCCTTCGTGAGAATTTCAACTTTTCTCGGCTGTCTCCTAAACATAATGTATCGCCGGCGAAGAACACTTTTTATTTTATTAATAATCTTCACGTGCCAAGATTACCTCCATATATTGTCATAGATAAAGTAATATTTGTAGTGAGCGGTAACAAAGTTGATGGATCAAAGGGAACTGTCAACAAAAGAGAATCTCGGATGAAGAAAATATTATAAAATAAATACACTCGAAATTCTAGTTTTTTTTTTTCGAACTGACTACCCTATTGACCCGACAGTGTCTTCACAGCTTCACCGGACTACACTCGAAATTCTAGTTAATGATTTTTTCTTTTTTTTATATTATAGTGGACAAACGAACTGGCTGGTCACCTGATGGTAAGTGATCACCGCCGTCCATAGACAGTAATCGCTAGTGCGTTGCCGACCTTTGAAGGGGGAAGGGGAAGGAAAGGGGAGAGGGCATAGGGGGAGGGAGGTAAGGGGAGGTAGGGCACCGGCATTCTCACTGACCGAACGAAACGCAACAATGCAAGCACTGTTATTTCATGTCGCTGTTTCTGTGAGAGGGTGATACTACCTCGGACGAGCCGACCCATTCATACTGAAACCAGTAATAGCTTCAGCGTGGCTCTACCACCTACTAAAGTTTTCCGCCTATGTACTAGGTGACCAATTTAAGTAATTGATATTAAGTAACACTTTAATATTACAAATAAATAGATAGGAGAATTCTGATATATTAGCTATATTGCGAAACGTTTGATGGCGACAATTAAATATTTATGATTAGATTTTATGGTAGTAGAGCCACGCTGAAACTATTACTGGTTTCAGCATGAATGGGTCTGCTTAACCGGGGTAGTACCACCCTCTCATAGAAAACCGACGTGAAGTAACAGTGTTTGCATTGTTGTGTTTTGTTCGGTTAGTGAGAGCGCCGGAGGCCCACCTCCCTTCCCCTCTCCTCTCTCCTCTCCCTCTCCCTTGCAACGCGGCAACGCACTTGCGACTCCTTTGGTGTTGTTAGTGTCCATGGACGGTGGTGATCACTTAAAATCAGGTGACCCACATGTTCGTTTGCCACTTATGACATAAAAAAATAAATAGTTCTGTAGCGAAAATATGAAACATTTCTGGAATATGAAACATTTATCACATTTATGCTTCGATCAACAATAACTAGATATCATAGAAAAATACGTCTCGGATAAATAACAGCTCACTTGCAACGCCACCTAGTGACGAGTTATTATAAAATGGTTAAAATAAAACCTTTTCCATGAAAAAAAACTTAGGTGTGCCAAATTTTAAACGGCAAGACGGTTTCAGAGTTTACTAGAGTTTACTACTAGTATAGTACTAGCGCGCCCGGCAGACGCTATCCTACTCTGAGAATAAAAAACATATCCACGAATTAGATCACAGCGCTACCTACCGGTTCCAATTATAAATCTAAACTATACAGGAACCCAGTCAAATATACACAAAAAAATTCAGCAAAATCTGTCCAAACGTTTAGGAGTTCACACACGGAAGAATTATATATCACTCTACATATTATAAAACAAAGTCTTATGCAACTGTCTGTTTGCGATAAACCCAAAAGTTATTGAACGGATTGTCATGCGGGTTTCACCAGTAGATAAAATTATTCATGAGGAAGGTATATCATTTGTCAAGGTTGTTTTATTAATCAGGGCGCGAACGTCCTCCGGGCCCGTTTGTTATATATATAATTTTATATGAAATGTAAGTAAATAATAACAAGTATTTTTATGTTTTAAATGCTTTAATATACTTTGCTTTGTAATATGTTTTAAATGTGAATGAATTGCCATGGTCCCCAAAATTCCAAGACAATGTCTATGTATTCAGATCCAAGCTAGGAATAGGTATTCCCTACGATATTGTATTTCGGGCGAAGAAAATGAACAAAATCTTGTCGTAGCCAATATCCAGAGAATTTTGAAATAGAGTTGAAGTAAAGACGAGTCTATTTTCTTTTACTAGTGTTTGCAGTTAAAGACTATGACGTAAAATATTCCACTTCTGTACTTGATGTTAATATGTGCTTGGTGTTTTTATTGCATTTTAATACGTATTATTAAAATATCGTTGAAATAAATGCGGGCCTTGAAATATGTAGGATACTAAGCAACGCGACTGTTGTGGATATTGTCATTTAAACTTACAACTATGAGTAGTGATTATATTGCGTGAAATCCATGAATTCACCTATGACGTGGTACCCGAACAGGTAGACCACGGAATACTCCAGTTTCGACATATAATGATGCATTTTTTTGGGAATCGGTATAAATTTATTTAATTATGACGAATAAGGAAAACATTAAGAGAACATTTGAACATTGGAGAAATTACTTAGAACAGTATGTACTGAGGTAGTAAAGCGTAAGGTGAAAACATATTTGTACGTGATAGAACGACGCTGAAGCTATTACTGGTTTCAACATGAATGGGTTGGCTCGCCTGGTGTAGTACCATCCTCTCACAGAAACACCGACGTGAAGTAACGGTGCTTGCATTGTTGCGTTTCGTTCGGTCATTGAAAGCCCCGGATGCCCACGTCCCTTCCCCACTCCTCCTCCCCTCCTTCCCCCAAGCACAGGTTGGCAACGCACTTACGACTCCACTGGTGTTGCTAGTGTCTATAGATTTCGGTGATCACTTAACATCAGGTTGTAACCCGTTCGTTTGCCTCCTATGATATATAAAAAAATAATGTTATGGAGATCCAATGTCAAAATTATTTGACTTTTCAATGGGCATGCTGTGTATACCATCAGGCACAGTGTCTAAGAAAATTGTAGTAGTAATGTCGTCGGTTAGTGTGGTGACCAAACGCATGCCATCTTTCGGAAAGAGTACTTTGCGGTGAATACAGGCTAGCATTATACTTGTAGCCGAACCTGAGGGCATGTGACGGGGGACCCATCTCCTCATTGCACGGGTGAGGCTGACGAGGGGAGGCGACTGGTTGTGTACCCAGAATTCCTTTCTATAGTAAGACGACGCCTGGTAATTTCACCTTACCAGGCTGCCACAGAGGCCGTTCTTCACATATGACAGCATTTTCGATCCCTGGCTGTCCCTACCATGCGGCGGACGGTACACCGCGGAGTTTTAGTCTGTGGGAGTCGGACATAACCCACTCTCTCCCTCGAAAGGCTGGCGTATCTATAAAGGATTTCCCCGCGTGAATAAAAAAAGGCTAATATTATACTTCATTTACTTGATTTATAAGCAACTTTGTAGGCATAGGACCACGACAAGGAGAGGGGTTCCACAGGGGTCGGTCTTGGGGCCGCTCCTGTGGAACATGGGCTACGACTGGGTGCTCCGCGGCGCACTCCCACACGGAGCGCACTTCATTTGTTACGCGGATGACACCCTGGTCGTAGCCCGGAGGGGAGAATGGGGGAACTGGTGCGCTTGGCCACGATGGCCACAACCCTCGTGGTCAGGCGTATAAGGAGGTTGGGTCTCAGAGTGGCCCTCGGCGAGGGCCACCACCTGGGGCCCACATAATGGTGGAGGGCGCCCGGATCAGGGTGAGAACCCAAATGAAGTACCTGGGCCTCACCCTGGACGGGTGCTGGCGGTTCGAGCCCCATTTCGTGGGGCTTGGACCGCGAATTGCTGGGGCGGCGGCGGCGCTAAATCCCCAATATAGGGGGGCCGAGTGCTGGGCGCTGCCGACTTTACATGGGAGTCGTGCGAGTGATAGCCGCCTACGGGGCTCCGTTGTGTGCCGACGCCCTCGGTGCCGCTAACGTGCGCGCACTCCGTAGAGCGCAGCGCACGGTGGCACTGAGGGTGATCCGGGCGTACCG